>RJWM01016059.1:0-22534 GCA_004363535.1 Dasyprocta punctata | reverse complement strand
GTAAGATTAATAGGCATAAATGAAACAGCAGGGGTCAATACTAATGACCTGCAAAGACTATTCACAGAAATAATAGCAGAAAACGTTCCAAACATGGGAAGAGAATCTGAAATACTGGTAACTGAGGCATACAGAACCCCAATTAACCATAACCAAAATAAATCCTCACCCAGACATATAATAATAAGGGTATCAGAAATACAGCACAAGAACAAAATACTAAAAGCTGTCAGAGAAAAGAAACAGATCACCTATGAAGGAAAGCCTATCAGAATCACAGCATACTTCTCAATACAAACCTTTAAGTTAAGAAGAGCTTGGAGTGAAGTATTTCAAATCCTGAAAGAAAACAACTTTCAACCCAGATTGATGTACCCTGCAAAACTTTCCTTAAAAATTGATGGAGAAATAAGATATTTCCATGACAAAGAACAACTGAAGAAATTTATGGCCAGAAAAACCAACACTACAAAGAATACTGAAAGACGCTTGAGAAAGAGACAAAGATAGCCACAATCTTAAGAATAACAGCAAAAGGAAATCACTAAGTAGGGCAAATAGTTAAACAGAAAATGTAGAAAACCAACAACAGAAAGATATCATGACAGGAATGAGCCAGTACATATCAGTTATATCAATCAATGTAAATGGTCTCAACTCACCAATAAAAAAAACAGACTAGCAGAGTAGGTTAAGAAACAAAACCCAACAATATGCTGTGTACAAGAAACACATCTCACTCAAAAGGAAATTCACAGACTAAAAATCAAAGGCTGGAAAACAATACCCCATGCAACAGGAACCCAGAAAAAAGCAGGTGTAGCTATTATGTTTGTAGACAATACAAACTTCAAACCGAGAATGATCAAAAGAGATAAAGAAGGTCACTACATACTTGTTAGGGGAAAACTTCAAGAGGAAGAGATTACAATCATAAATATATATGCACCAAATATGGGAGCACCCAACTAAGTAAGACAATTCTTAGTAGTTATGAAAAACCAAATAAACAATAATACAGTTATAACAGGGGACCTTAACACCTCATTGTCACAGAGAGACAGATCAACCAAACAAATAAATCAGCAAAGAAATAACAGAACTGAATCAAACTTGTGAACAAATGGACCTACTAGATGTGTACCGAGTATTCCACCCATCAACATCAGAATACACATTCTTCTCAGCTGCACATAGGTCATTCTCTAAAATAGATCATATACTGGTCTACAAAACATGCTTAAGTAAATGGAAAGGAACTGAAATAATTTCATGCATATTATCTGACCATAGCACAGTAAAATTGGCAATGTATGACAAAAAGACCTACAATAACTGCATAAACACATGGAAATTACATAATACTCTCCTAAATAACCAATGGGTCACAGAACAAGTTAAGGAAAAATTTAAACAATATCTACAATTGAATGAAAATGCAAATACAAATTACTGGAACCTGTGGGACACAATGAAAGCAGTCCTCAAAGGGAAATTTATAGCACTAAACTCCCACAACAGAAAAACAGAAAGAACGCACATAAACAACCTAATGCTGCACCTCAAACTTCTTGAAAAAGAAGAGCAAGTTAAGTCCAAAGCCCAAAGAAGGGAGGAAATTATTAAGATTAGAGCAGAAATTAAAGCAATTGAAACTAAGAAAACAATACGAAGAATTAACGAATCAAAGAGTTGGTTCTTTGAAAGAGTAAATAAAATTGATAAACCCATAGCCAACCTTACCAAGAAGAGGAAAGAAAAAACTCAGATTCATGCAATAAGAAATGAAAAGGGCAAAATCACTACAGACCCAGAGGAAATACAGGAGATCATCAACACCTAATTCAAAAACCTTTACTCACACAGATTTAACAACACAGAAGAAATGGACAGATTCCTAGAAACCTATGAATTACCAAAGCTGAGTCAAGAAGATGTAAAGCTGCTGAATAACCCAATTTCAGCTAATGAAATTGAAAATGCAATTAGGACCCTACCAACAAAGAGAAGCCCGGGCCCTGATAGATTCACTGCTGAATTCTAAAAGAAATTCAAGGAAGACTTAATGCCAACACTCCTCAAACTCTTCAATGAAATTGAAAGGGAAGCAAGTCTCCCTAATTCATTCCTGTAAACAAGTATTACCCTAATACCAAAACCAGAGAAAGACCCAACCAACAAAGAAAATTACAGGCTAATCTCCCTCATGAACATAGATGCAAAAACCCACAATAAAATACTGGCAAATGGAATACAGAAAGTTATCAGAAAGATTATACACCATGATCAAGTGGGATTCATCCCAAGAATGCAGGGATGGTTCAACATACAGAAATCAATAAATGTAATACACCATATCAACAGGGCCAAGGACAAGAACTACATGATCATCTCAATAGATGCAGAAAAAGCTTTTGACAGAATCCAGCACCCATTCATGATAAAAACCCTACAGAAAATCAGAATAGATGGTCTCTACCTCAACCTGATAAAAGCCATATATCATAAACCAATAGCCAACATCTTACTAAATGGAGAAAAACTGAAACCTTTCAACCTAAAATCAGGAACAAGAGAAGGATGTCCATTATCACCACTCCTATTCAATATAGTTCTGGAAATATTAGCCAGAGCAATTAGACAAGAGAAAGAAATAAAGGGAATAAGGATAGGAAAGGAAGAAGTGAAATTATCATTATTTGCAGATGATATGATACTCTATATAGAAGACCCCCAAAAATTCATTAGAAGATTTCTAGAAGTAATAACCAAATTCAGTAAGGTAGCTGGATACAAGGTGAACACTCAAAAATCAATAGCATTCCTGTACACAAACAACAAAGTCACTGAGAGAGAAATAAGGGTAACCATATCCTTCACTATAACATCCAAAGAAATGAAATACTTAGGAATCAATCTAACAAAGGAATCAATCTAACAATCTAAAAGATCTATACAATGAAAATTACAGTACTCTGAAAAATGAAATCGAAGAAGATTTCAGAAAATGGAAAGATATTCCCTGTTCATGGATAGGAAGAACAAACATCGTGAAAATGGCTATTCTTCCAAAATTATTAATCAGATTCAATGCAATCCTAATCAAAATACCACTTGCATACCTCACAGAACTTGAGAAAGCATTCCTGAAATTCATCTGGAACCAGAAAAGACCTAGAATAGCAAAGGCAATTCTGGGCAACAAAGGGAAGGCAGGAGGCATCACAATCCCTGACTTGAAACAATACTACAAAGCTACTATGATAAAATCAGCATGGTACTGGTATCAAAACAGACCTGAAGATCAATGGAATAGGTTAGAAGATACAATCACAGTTATAAACACACTTAGCCACCGCATCTTTGACAAAGGGGCCAATCACCATGCACTAAAATAAACTCAAAATGGATGAAAGGTCTGAATGTTGAAACAGAGACACTAAACTTAGTAGAAGACAGAGTAGGTAAAAATCTCGATGATATAGGAGTAGGCAGAGAGTTCATGAACAAAAATCAAATTGCAAGGGAAACACTTCCCAGAATCAACAACTGGGATCTCATCTTACTAAAAAGTTTTTGCATGTCAAAGGAAATCTCCAACAGAATAAAAAGAAAACCCACAAATTGGGAAAATATTTTAGCCAAGATACAGCCACAACTACAAACACACTTAGCCACTTCATCTTTGACAAAGGGGCCAAACATGTACATTGGAAGAAAGACAGCCTCTCTAACAAATGGTGCTGGAGAAACTGGCTTTCTATATGCCGTAAACTAAAACTAGATCCATTTCTATCACCATGCACTAAAATAAAGTCAAAATGGATCAAAGATCTGAATATAAAAACAGAGACACTAAACTTACTAGAAGACAGAGTAGGTAAAAATCTTGATGACATAGGAGTAGGCAGAGAGTTCATGAACAAAAATCAGATTGCACAGGAAATACTCCCCAGAATCAACACCTGGGATCTCATCCTACTAAAAAGTTTTTGCATGTCAAAGGAAACCTCCAACAGAGTGAAAAGAAAACCCACGAACTGGGAAAATATCTTAGCCAATTGTCCATCAGACAAAGGACTTCTATCTAAAACATATTAATTAAAAGAAATCAGGCCCCTAAAATTCAAGGACCCAATCCAAAAGTGGGCATCTGAGATGAATACACACTTCTCAGAGAAAGAAATACAAATGGCAAATAAATATATGAAAAAATGTTCAATATCGATGGTCATTCGGGAAATGCAAATTAAAACAACACTGAGATTCCATCTCACTCCAGAAAGAATGGCCAAGATTAAAAAATCAACCAACAACAAATGCTCGAGGGACTGCAGGGAAAAAGGAACTCTTCTCCACTGTTGGTGGGAGTGTAGACTGGTGAAACCACCATGGAAGTCAGTGTGGAGATTCCTCAAGAAGGTAGGATTAGAGATCCCATTCAATCCAGCTATCCCACTTCTGGGCATTTTCCCAGAAGAATTGAAGACATCATACCACAGTGATATCTGTGCACCCATGTTTATAGCAACCCAATTTGTAATAGCCAGATCATGGTAACAACCCAAATGCCCATCAATCAAAGAATGGGTAAAAAAGATGTGGTATTTTTATACAATGGAGTACTACTCAACTATTAAGAAAGATTGAATTGAGACTTTTATAAGTAAATGGTCACGACTTGAGACCATATTCATAAGTGAGATAAATCAAACCCACATGTGTAAATACTGTATTGTCTCCCTAGCGTAAGAAATGGAAAAAGTATATATGATCCAAAATCTATAATAAATACTAGGTAAGGGTAAAAAACAGCTCGAAGGGCAAAAGTAATTGGGAAGGGAAAAGGGGTAAAGAGGGAAGGGAAAAGGAAAAGATATAAATCTGTATATATGTATATGTAAGATAACTGAAACGAACACACTGCTGAATATATTTGTTATTGAGAAAGAACAAGTAATGCTCATATGATTGGATCGATTTTACATGTCTATATCAGTTAATGTAAGCAACCATTTTGAAGATAACGATACGCAATATTGCAGCCATTGTCAAGTTTCTATTACCCTGTTTTGTAAACCTGTAATGTTACCGTTGTGAATTTACTCTAGTCCTTTGTTTGTCTGTTTTGTTTTTTGCCTTTGTTATATATGCCTTTTTTGTCTGCTTAAATAAAAAAATAAAAAATAAAAAATAAAAAAAGTTGAATGTAGTAGTCCCGGCCTTCAGAGTACTCACTGCACCCATGCAGGATAAACCTGGGGGCAGGCAAGTGCTGCACTGAAGGTGTCAGTCCCCATCGGACCATTAGTGTGCGGGAACTGGATCTGCATCATACTCAGTCTTCAGAAGAGAGCCTGTTCATTGGCACTTGGTAAATGTTGTATGCTGAAGGAAGAGAGGAAGGGAGTTAGTGAGAGTAGAGAGACTAGGGAATGGGAAGGAGGGATTGAAAGAAAGGAGGTGTGGAAGCACAGAAGGAAAGGAAAAAGGAAGGAAGAAGGGAAAGAAAGAGTTAAGATACACAAAAAGGAAGAAGGAAGGGAAAAAGGAGGAGGGAAGGCAGTTGTGAAGAAACCATGGAAGGAAGAAAACAAGGAGGGATAAGAGGAAAAAGACAAAGAAAAAAAAGAAAGAAGGAAATTAGAAAGGAAGAAAAAAGAGAGAGAGAATGAAGGTAGGCAGAAGGAAAGGGGAAAGAAAGAAGTATAGATAAAAGCCAAAAGAGAAAAGCAGGAAGGAACAAAGACAATAATGGAAAGAAAGCAGGAAAGAAGAAAGGAAGGGGGAACGAAAGAAGGAAGTAAGGAGAGGAGAGGAAGAAACAGAAATAAGGAAAGAAGGAAGAAAAGGAGTAAGGGAAGGGAGAACAGATAAAAGAATGCAAAGAAGGAAGGAAAAGTGGGGGGAGAAGAAAAAAGAAGGAAGGAAACAAATAATGAAGGAAAGCAGTACAGTAATAAAGAAAGGAAAGGAGGAGGAAGGGAGAAAGAGAATAGTAGACACAAAAGAAAAGGAATGTGTCAAATCCTACCTTATCTATCTGGGGGAACACAGAGAGAGTAGAAAAGAAAACAAAAGGGAAGGAGGGGAAAGTACAGAGGCAACACCCCCAACTCCTGATGGGACCCGAGAGAATACTCACCAAAGTGATCCCATATATAAACATGCAATCCAGAATTCTGTACTTGAAAGGGTGTTGCAAGGCAGAGGGGACATCCGTGGTGAGGAAGTGCTTAACGATGGCCCAGACAAGGAGTCCTAGGAGAAAGATGGGGAGGCCCAGTAGCGGCACCAGTAACAGGACACCCATGCTCTGAGCCCACAAGCAGTTGCTCCCAGAGAAACTAGCCTAGGAACACGGGGAAGAGAATATAGCTGATTATAAAGGCTCTAGCTCCACCCACACTTTCTAGTCTTGTCTAACACAGTGGACTCACCTGACTTCTTATAAGTCAACTAGGCAAAGGGACCTCAAGGAACCTACTCCCCAAAGAACACAGTGTCTAGGAAAGCCCAGGGGGAGTTCGGGATGTGGTCTTCCCACAGATCAGAAGGCAGTGGGCTCACAATGTATTTCAGCTCCTGGGGACCTGAAAAGGCAGTCTCACGTGGGTCACAGAGGGTCACCTACACTGACCTTCTGACTCATCTCAAACAGAATATGCTTCAGGTGAGCAAAGTAAATCTCATACCCTATTCCCTAGTCAGCTGCCTGGCAAGCGCATTGCAGATGTTTGTGAAACCTGTCTTCCAAAATAATTCTGATCATTTCTTTCTCTTGAAACAAAGCATATGGGCAAAAATTGTCCCTAAACCATCCCTTGGTACTATTTCCTGATAGGAACTGAGAGGCTTGTTGAGGCTCAGGTTAGCTTAGGGTAGTAAGATTCCTCTCTCCTGGTCCAAGGACCAAGAAATATGTGAACCATCTCCAGCGAATTTTGGAGTGATTCGCTGAACACTGGCCTAGCTAAAGGCCCACAGGATGCAGTAGGGCCGAGTCCAGCAGATGGAGTTTTGTATGGACTATATTTTTAGTGTCTAGGGAAGATTTGGTAAGAAGAGAGATGGACCATTTCTCTCAGTTGTTTATTTGCTTAATTGTCATTAAAAAGCACATAATATAAAATTTACACCATAATCTTTTAAGTGTGCAACACAGAAGTGTCAAGTAAGTGTATCTTGCTATTGGAGGCAAATGTCTTGCAAACCTGAAACTCTACACCTCTTGAACAACTCCCCTCCACTGTGAAGCTCCTGGCAACAATGTTCCTCTAAGCGTCAGAAACTATTTTACCTACCATCTATGAATTGGATTATGCAGCATTTGTATTTTTGAGACTAACTCACTCCACTTAGCACATTGTCCTCATGCTTTATCCAAGCTGGAGCAGCTGATAAGTTTGCCTTCTATTAAAAAACTGAATATTATTCATTATATTTATATACCAAATTTTTCCACTTTAGTTTGCTGGAATGGGAATGGAACTCACAACTTTCTCGGTGTTAGGCACGTGCTCTCCCACTGAGGTACAGCCACAGAATCTCATTTTGTTTATCCATTCAACCAGAGATGGACATTTGGGTTGCTTGCTCTTCTGAGCAAGTATGAATAATACTCCAGTATACTGTATGTAGTTGTGTAAATGCCCTCTAACTTTATGCAGAGTTTTGTCTATCTATAGTTACAATTTATGTGCACTTAAGATGCTGATGTAAAAGTGCACATAAATGTTAAGTGGTCAGTTTGAGGAATTTTCACAAAATGAGCAAACCCAAGAAACCAGTCACAAATCAGGACATAACACATCTCTGCTATGTCTCCTTCTGCCTGTGTCAACCACTACCCTGTTACACATCCATAAAAGGGACCCAGTCTCCTTCATTTAACAGTCAACCTCATCTTGCCAGTATTTGAATTTTACATTAAGTGAAATAATGCAGAGTGTTCTTTCTGTGTTGATTATTTCACTTAACACTGTGCTTGTGAGATTCTCCTACATTGTGTATATCAGTTCGTTTGCCCTCTTTCTAACACAGCATTCCATCCACCAATATGCCAGACTTCTTTAAAATTTCTGCTCTTGACTGACAGAGTTTTTGCCAGTTATTCATCTATTACCTTGATTTCCCAAATACATAATCTTCCCCAACCTGTGAAAATGGAGATGGAAGCCTCTAAATGATTTTCTTTGCCTGTTAGCACCAAAGTTTTATCAGTAAAGAGGAACGTTCTTTGCAGCAAAGAACATTCAGTTTATTGGTTCCAGGTACTCACACAACATGCTTCTGCATTATATCAACTTTGACCAACATCCAGCTTTTGCAGTGTAAGTGGAAACATTTAATATAAAGGGATTATAAACATAAACAGGGTTCTGGAGTAAAAGGAGGTGGGCAGAAAGAAGCAGAAGATATCAAATGAACATTCAAGCTTCAGATATAAGTAACAAATTCTATCCCTGGGGCTGAATCAGAGTCCTAAGAAAGATACCATTTTTCCATGTGAAAGGGCTATAATCACAATCTTATTACAAAGGGAACAATAGGCTCCCTACCATTCAAATATTATGGTCTGTTGCCACACCATGTGGTTTTAAGGTTAAGGAAGACATTAAGTCGTGGAGATGTGTTTTTCTAGAAGAATCTAGAATGAAGACACCACAGGAGATAAACAAGATTGGCTCTATGCACTAAAGGCACTTGGCGCTAGCAAAGCTAAACACACTGCAGAAGCTGGATGTAGAGAAGCAAACAGAAAAATTTTGCCCCAGAACACTACTGAGTATAGTAGAACAATTATCATGCAGGTAGTACAGACTGACATCTTTGTGCAACACTAACAGTGACAGACACCTTAACAAAGACATCAGCAAGGGAGGAAGTCAAAAACAGCCTTGCTGAAAACATTGTCACCTGAAGATGATTGTACACATGCCTGTAGACACCAGAAGCATCACGATGTGATGGAAATAGACCACTGAAATATGACATCCAAACACTAAACAAACAAACAACAAATGATAAGCACCAAGAAGAGTGGGTGAGGAATTAGTATCCAGAGTTACTGCAGACACAGGTGTTGTAGTGTGCACCTGTACTTCCTCCACCCGGGAGGCTGACTCAGAGGAATCTTGAAATCCAAGCTGGGCTGCAAGAAGACATCTTGTATCAAAATAAACAAACAAATAACAGCTTCAAGAATTGCTATAATATTTTAAATTTTCCTTTTAACAACCCAATATTATAAGACATGCAAAGGAACAAGAATGTATGAACCATACAAAGGAAAACAAAATTTAAAATTGCCATTGAGAAGAAAAAATAGGTTAAAATGAAATTGTAGAATTGAAAGGCACAATAACAAAAATGAAGTATTTAATTCAAAAGTATGTTTGAACTTGAAGAAAGAACATTTAACTGCAGTCCCAACTTCTCAGGAAACTGAGGCAAGAGGATGATGAGTTTCAGGCCAGCCTGGGAAATCTAGCAAGCCCTTGTCTCAGAATAGAAAGATCTGGGAATGTATCTCAGTTGTAGAGTACTTGTATAACATTTGAAAGGCACTGGGTTCGATCCTTAGTACCACCAAAAAATACATAAACTTGATAGTATATCTATAGAAAATATGCATTCAAAAGAGCAATAGAGAAAATAATTCTAAAAATGAGCATAGTCTCAAAGAAATGTGGGTTACTATTTGAAATACCAAACCCATCATCTTCTATTACAGTTTGAATTTACATTCAAAATTGTTCTACACCCTGATCTTTAAAGACAGGACTTGATATGCAACATAACCTTGTGTTACTTCATTGATGAACGATGTGTTCATAAGTAAGCAAATACTATCAACACCGATTGCCACTGAAACTCAAGAATACAATTTGTTCCCTAGTAGGTGCTTGCAGTGGGGGTAATTGCAGTGCCTGAAAGCATCAAGCACAAACATCAGCTTCATTTTCCCATTTCTAAAAGGCAACACTCTGCATTCCATGTTGAATCTAGCACTGTGAAAGAAATACTGCACACTATGTGCTTCCTATTGGGGAAATTTGCCAACCTGTTGGAAAGAGGCAGAAATGTTCCTAGGCTCCCTATCTTCCTCTCTTGGATACCATTATACACTGAATGTTTCTGCTTCCCTCATCATACGTTGAAATCCTATTAGGAGGCGGGATCTAGGAGCTGTGATTAGATTATGAGGCGGCAACTCTCAGGGTTGGAATCAGTGCTGTGATGAAAGGAACGCTAGAGAGCTCTCAGGCTTCTGCATGGTCCACAATCTGCAACCCAGGTGAGGGTCCTCACAACAACGCAAGCACAGTGGCTCCCTGGTCTAGAATTTCCAGCCTCCACAACTATGAAAATATGTTGCGTAAGTGCCTCAGTTTGATTTTAAGTGTCCCCCAAATGCCTGTGTGTTCAAGGCTTGGTGTCCATCCTGGCACTACTAAAGGGTTGTAAAACCATGAAGAGCTGGAGTCTATGAGGCTGTCTTGTCTTTTGCATCACTGAAAGTGTGCTGTTAAAGGGACTTTGATCTCTCTCTCTCTCTCTCTCTGTCTCATTTTTTCATTCCCCAGCCATGAAGTGAACAGTTTTTCCCTGATGCATTTTTCTGCCATGATTAGCTGCCTCAGACCCAAACCAATGTAGCCAACTGGACATAAATTTCTAAAATTGAAAGCTAAAATAAATTTCATTATAATTTGATTATCTCAAGTATTTTTTATGATGAGCCAAAAATCAGTTGCCTAGATAATTGGAAACAGAATTGGGGTCCTCATAGCCATATCAAATGATACCAAAAGACTTTTGGAAGAGGTTTACAGGAGAAGTTTCAGAAAGTTTGGTGGAGCAAGGTAGCCTAGAATTCTCTGATCAGATATTAATGGACAATTCTTGTGGGGGCTCAGAAGACCAGAAAGCTGATAAGACTGTAGATGGTAAAGGCTATGCTGATTAGATTTCAGATGGAAATTTATGATTGGATTGGAAACTGGCCATCACTGTTACACCTTGAAAAGAAGTACAGTGCATTTTGTCTATATCATCACACTTTGAGGAAGGACAATTTTAAAGGTGACAGACTAACTTATCTTCTGGAGGAGAATTTCAAGACTGCACAGGGTTCAGATGACAGCATAAGTATTACTAAATGTATTTAGCCATATTAGAGCAACAAAAAGTCTGAAACTATGCACTATGGCCAGAAAAGGAGCATTTATAAAAGTGAAACCAAAGAGGCCACAGTTACAAAATGATTACCATCTTTAAAAAGAAGCCAATAGTGGCCACATGACAGGTCCTGGGGGTTGGTTGCAAACTCTGCCCAGCCAAGAGCAAGGCCTTGGTACCATACACTGGGGGTGCACTCTGCCTAGCCCTGTGCTCCAGAGGCTCTGAATTCCTTGCAGCTAGACACAAGGTCCCACTGGTGCCACACTCTGGGGTGCACTCCACCTAGCCACCTGGGTCCCAGAGATTCTGAACTCCACCCAGCCAAGCACAAGGCCCCAGTGCCACAACCTGGGGATACATCTCTGCTAGCCACCTGGGTTGCAGAGGTTCTGAACTCTACATAGTCAGGTTTTGGCCCTAGCCACAAGCTCCAGGGATGTGCCCCTGCTAGCTTCAGGGAGGATACAAGCTTTCTCAAGTCCAGTGTCCCAGAGCAACCCAACAAAGTACATCAGGGGAACACATGGCCAGCCTCACAGGCCACTGAGCACAAGGATCCAGCACCATAGTTTGGGGGTGTGCCACAGTTAACCACGGGGATATTGGAGGATTGAAGCTCTCCCCAGTACAGTGTTCCAGTGCAATCCACCAGAAGGCTGCCTGCCCAGTCACAAGGTCCCAGAGGAAAATGACAAAATGAAAGAGCAAGGTGCAGTCTCAGTCTTCCAACCCACTGAGAACAAACCTAAGAAACACTGAAAAGGAAGACACTGGGAATCACACAACTGAATTTTCTGAAATGATAGCAACTGAAGTAAAGAAACAACTCCATGAAGCTATAGGGGAAATCAGATCGGAATAATGTCTCTGATAAAAAATGAAATGACAAACATGAAAGAAATGCTGTGTGTATCTAAAGAAGATCAAGATAAAAAATGGAAGAACATAAGAAAATGATGGAAACTTTGAATGGACAAAATAAGACACAAGTAGAATGCATGAAGCAGATTCAAAGGGAAATTCAGGAATTTACAAATTCCATGGAAAGTTTGAAAACCCACTTGAATGAAGCTGAAGATAGGCTCTCAAACCTTGAAGACAGCATGGAACCTTGCTGTCACAAAAGAAAAGATCTCTTAAAAATAACAAGCAACCAGGAAATAACAATTCAACTGCTTCCAGACTATGCCAAGAGAAACAATATAAGATTGAAAAGCATCAACGAAAAAGCAGGGGTCAATACAAATGACCTGTGAAGACTATTTGCAGAAATAATAGCAGAAAATCTGATATACACATAACTGAGGCATACAGAACCCCAATTAACTATAACCAAAGTAAATCTTCACCCAGACATATAATAATTAGGATATCAGAAATTCAACACAAGAACAGAATACTAAAAGCTGTCAGAAAAAGAAACAGATCACCTATGAAGGAAAGCCTATCAGAATCGTGGTAGACTTCTCAACACAAACCTTCAAGTCAAGAAGAACATGGAGTGAAGTATTTCAAATCTTGAAAGAAAACAACTTTCAGCCAGACTGAGGTATCTTGCAAAGCTATCTTTAAAAATTGATGGAGAAATAAGATACTTCCGTGACAAAGAAAAACTGAAGAGATTTATGGCCACCAAACCAACATTACAAAGAGTACTGAAAGACACTGTAGAAATAGACAAAGATAGCTACAATCCTAAGAATAACAGCAAAAGGAAACCACTAAGCAGGGCAAACAGTTAAACAGAAAAAGTAGAAAACCAACAACAGAAAGATAATATGACAGGGATAACTCAGCACATATCAGTTATATCAATCAATGTAAATGGTCTCAACTCACCAATAATAAGAAACAGCCAGGCAGAGTGGGTTAAGAAATCCAACAATATGCTGTGTACAAGAAACATATTTAACACAAAAGAAAATTCACAGACTAAAAATCAAAGGCTGGAAAACAATACTCCATGCAACAGAAACCCAGAAAAAAGCAGGGGTAGCTATTTTGTTTGCATACAATGTCAACTTCTAATCAATAATAATCAAAAGAGAAAAAGAAGGTCACTACATACTTTTTGGGGCAAACTTCAAGAGGAAGAGATTACAATCATAAATATATATATGCACCGAATATGGGAGCACCCAACTATGTAAGACAAATCTTAATAAACCTGAAAAACCAAATAAACAATAATACAATTATAACGGGGAACCTTAACACCCCATTATCACAAAGAGACAGATCAACCAAACAAAAAATCAGCAAAGAAATAACAGAACTGAATCAAACTTGTGAACAGATGGACCTACTAGATGTGTAC
Organism: Dasyprocta punctata; assembly: GCA_004363535.1. NCBI lineage: Eukaryota > Metazoa > Chordata > Mammalia > Rodentia > Dasyproctidae > Dasyprocta > Dasyprocta punctata. The sequence continues at coordinate 9,030 of RJWM01016059.1, read as the reverse complement.
CGAGTGTTCCACCCAGCAACATCAGAATACACATTCTCTTCAGCTGCACATGGGTCATTCTCTAAAATAGATCATATACTAGCCCACAGAGCTTGCTTAAGTAAATGCAAAGGAATCAAAATAGTTCTATGCATATTATATGACCAGAGCACAATAAAATTGGAAATGAATGACAAAAAAACCAACAAGAACCCCATAAAAACATGGGAATTAAATAATACTCTCCTAAACAATCAATGGGTCTTGCAAGAAACTGAAGAAGAAATTAAACAATATCTAAATTTGAACAAAAATGCAAATACAAATTACCGGAACCTGTGGGACACAATGAAAGCAGTCCTCAGAGGGAAATTCATAGCACTAAACTCCCACAACAGAAAAATGGAAGGAACACACATAAACAACCTAATCGTGCAGCTCAAACTTCTAGAAAAAGAAGAGCAAGTCAAGTCAAAGCCCAAAGGAGGGAGGAAATTATACAGATCAGAGCGGAAATTAATGCAAATGAAACTAAGAAAACAGTACAAAGAATTAATGAATCGAAGAGTTGGTTCTTTGAAAGAATAAATAAAATTGATAAATCCCTAGCCAACCTTATCAAAAAGAGGAAAGGAAAAACTCAAATCCATGAAGAAATGAAAAGGGTGAAATCACTACAGATCTTGTGGAAATACAGATCATCAACACCTACTTCGAAAACCTTTACTCCCATAGGTTCAATAACACAGAAGAAGCAGACAGATTCCTAAAAACCTATGAATTACCAAAGCTGAATCAAGAAGAGGTAAAACTGCTGGATAACCCAATTTCAGGTAATGAAATTGAAAACGTAATTAGAACCTTACCAACAATGAAAAGCCCAGGTCCTGAGGGATTCACTGCTGAATTCTACAAGAAATTTAGGGATGACTTAATGCCAACACTCCTCAAACTCTTTAATGAAATTGAAAGGAAAGCAATTCTCCCTAACTCATTCCTGGAAGTATTACCCTAATACTAAAACCAGAGAAAGACCCAAACGAAAAAGAAAATTACAGGCCAATCTCCCTAATGAACATAGATGCAAAAAACCTCAATAAAATACTGGCAAATAGAATACAACAAGTCATCAGGAGCATTATACACCATGATCAAATGTGATTCATCCCAGGAAGGAAGGGATGGTTCAACATACACAAATCAATAAATGTAATACACCATATCAACAGAGCCAAGGACAAGAATAACATGATCATCCCAATAGATACAGAAAAAGCTTTTGACAGAATCCAACACTCATTCATGATAAAAACCCTACAAAAAATTGGAATAGATGGTCTCTACCTCAATCTGATAAAAGCCATATATCATAAACCAACTGCCAACATCTAACTAAATGGAGAAAAACTGAAAACTTTCAACCTAAAATCAGGAACAAGACAAAGATGTCCATTATCACCACTCTTATTCAAAAGTTCTGGAAACAGAGCAGTTAGTCAAGAGAAAGAAATAAAAGGAATAAGGACAGGAAAGGAAGAAGTAAAATTATCATTATTTGCAGATGATATGATACTCTACATAGAAGACCCCCAAAAATCCATTGAAAGACTTCTAGAAGTAATAACCAACTTCAGTAATGTAGCTGGATACAAGGTGAACACTCAAAAATCAATAGCATTCCTGTACGCAAACAACAAAGTCACTGAGAGAGAAATAAGGAAGACCACACCCTTCACTATAGCATCCAAAAAAATGAAATACTTAGGAATCAATCTAACAAAGGAAGTAAAAGAATTATACAATTAAAATTACATTACTCTGAGAAAGGAAATCAAAGAGGATTTCAGAAAATGGAAAGATATTCCCCATTCATGGATAGGAAGAACAAACATCGTGAAAATGGCCATTCTCCCAAAATTGTTATACAGATTTAATCCCAATCAAAATACCACTTGTGTACCTCACAGAACTAGAGAAATCACTCCTAAAATTCATCTGGTACAAGAAGAGACCTAGAATAGCAAAGGCAATTATGGGCAGCAAAGGTAAGGCAGTAGGCATCACAATCCCTAACTTGGAACTATATTACAAAGCTACTGTGACAAAATCAGTATAGTACTGGAATAAAAACACACCTGAAGATCAATGGAATAGATTAGAAGATACACCCACAACTACAAACACACTCAGCCACTTCATCTTCAACAAAGGGGCCAAACATGTCCACTGGAAGAAAGATAGACTTTTCAATAAGTGGCGCTGGGAAAACTGGCTTTTCATTTGCCAAAAACTAAAACTAGACCCATGTCTATAATCATGCACTAAACTAAAGTCAAAATGGATCAAAGATCTAAATATTAAAACAGAAACACTAAATTTTCTGGAAGACAAAGTAGGTAGAAATCTTAATGACGTAGGAGTAGGCAGAGAGTTCATGAGCAAAAATCAAACTGCACGTGAAACCCTTCCTAGACTCAACAACTGGAATTTTGTCTTATTAAAAAGTTTTTGCATGTCAAAATAAATCTCCAACAGAGTGAAAAGAAAGCCCACAAATTTGGAAAATATCTTAGCCGACTGTCCCTCAGACAAAGGATTTCTATCTAGAACATATAAGGAATTTTAAAAAATCAGCCCCTTAAAATTCAAAGACCCAATCCAAAAATGGGAATCTGAGATGAATGCACACTTCTCAGATAAAGAAATACAAATGGCAAATCAATATACGGAAAAGTGTTCAGCATCATTGGTCATTTGAGAAATACAAATTAAAACAACATTGAGATTCCATCTCACCCCAGAAAGAAAGGCCAAGATCAAGAAATCAACCAAAAACAAATCCTGGAGGGGCTGCGGGGAGGAAGGAACTCTTCTCTTCTGTTAGTGGGAGTGTAGACTGGTGCAACCACTGTGGAAGTCAGTGTGGAGATTTCTCAAAGCGCTGGGATTAGAGGTTCTATTTGACTCATGTATTCCCATTCTGGGCATTTTCCCAGAACAGAAAACAATATACCACAGTGATATATGTGTACCCGTGTTTATGGCAACACACTTTATAATAGCCAAACATTGGAAACAACCGAAGTGCCCATTAGTCGAGAAATGGATGAAGAATGATATGGTATTTTTATGCAATGGAGTACTACTCAGCTATAAAGGAAGATTGCATTGAGGCTTTTATAAGTAAATGGGCATGACTTGAGATCATACTCATGAGCGAAATAAATCAAACTCGCATGTGCAAATACCATATTGTCTCCATAGTGTAAGAGCCTGAAAGAGCGAATAGAATCCAAAATCTACAATAAATATTGTGTAAGGGTAAGAAACTGCTCAAAGAGGAAAAGTAACTGGGATGGGGAAAGGAGAAAAGAAGGAAGGGAAAAGGAAAAAGACAAATTTGTGTGTGTGTGTGTGTGTGTGTGTGTGTACATAAGATAGCTAAAATGACTGTAGTACTAATTGTATTAGTTCTTGGAAAAGAACAGTTAATATTCATATGATGATATCAATCTTACATGTCTATATCTGGTAATCTGAGCAACACTTTTGAAGATAACAATACTCAATATTACAACCATTGCTAAAGTCCTATCATCTTGTTTTCAAAATCTATACTGTTATTGTTTTGAGTTTGCTTTTTGTTGTCTCTTTTGCTTTTTGTTTTTGTTTTTCTGTCTTTTTTCTTTTAAATAAATAACTAATATAATATAATAAAATTTCTCTCACCTGTCTTTTATGTTGCAGTGTCATCTCTTGAAACAAGAACCAGAAAAATATTGAGTAGCCATCACTGACCTTCCACCCTTCCAAAAGTTACATCTTAAGACATTCTTCATATTGCTTCTTGTTTGGCTGGCAGTAGGTAGGTGGGCAGGAAAACCGGTTGTTATGTTTATTTTGTATTGTTTTTGTTTCATATTGTTTTGCCCTAGTGGATTGAACCCAGGACCTTTGTCCTAGGACACACCTCTTTTATTTCTTATTTTGCAAAAGGGTCTCAGTAATTTGCTATACTGCACAGCCTGGGCTCAAATTTGTAATTCTTCTGGCTCTGCCTTCCAGTGATTGTGCCATGGTACTCAGATCTGGCAATTATTTAAACAATGCAGTGAGCTCTAATAGAATGATCACTCTCCAAACCTGGCCAGGACATTGACCATAACCTTCAGCCAACTCTAAGTACCTCATTATCTTCCCCCAACTTCATGCTACCTCAGCTAAGAGCAGGGCTAACCCTGGATCCTGGATCCATCATTTTGTTTCTTTCCTTTTTACATGCCATCATTGTGACTACATATGTTTGCAGTAGGAAATTTATTTCATTTTTATCTCTATTGTTGGGGACCAAGCTACGTGATACATGATCAGGGGCCTGACTATGTAATTTAAGCCCCCTATAATCCTGAGGTTCATGTGCCCTTGCTTTAGGAACAAGGAGTTACAAGGAAGGCCACATGATGCCTGGTTACTGGGGCAATGCGGATAACCAGGCACTCCTTAGGCAAGATAGTATCTATTAGGGACAGTTGCCAAAATACAGGCATTTGGGTTTAGAGAAAATCTGATTCCTCATTAACTTAATCCTTATCTGCCCACTTTCTTCAGCTACCAGTGCATGCTACACCTCTGCCTACACTCCTTGCTAGCCGATAAAAGTGAGCCAACTGGGAGGTAGTCCAGTCCCGGTCTCCCTTGCACCCTGAGATGTGTTTCTTTGTCTTTGTTTTCTGTTATCCACCCTATGGGTATCCAAGGGTCTCATCAGCCCTCAGTAGTTTATTTTTAAATTATCAGGCTCTATTAAGTTTTTTCATTTAATATTGTACTATTAAGATTCATTCACATCATGGTACACCCTTCTGACTCATTTAAGGGTCATGTAATACTTCACAGTACTGAGGGCCTTGTAACGTACAATGTTCACACTGCTGATCTGGGTACTCCCCTGCAGCAAGTATCTTTCCAGGTTACGTAATGTTTTGAATGGAGCTATGTCTGTGTATCAAATATATAAGCACTCTCAGGTCTGGGCCTTACTCTCTGCTCCACAGTCATCCAGGAACCCCCTCCCATCTCCACAGCTCTGGGAAAAGCCTCCAAAGTTTTTGGGAACTCAACTCACTGACAGCATCACGGAATTCATCTCCTGAGCCAGGAAGACCAGACCAGACCCACTGTGGCCCACAGTGTGAGCCCCATACTTCCCACCATAGCAACACATACAGCAGCTTCCTTGCAAGTGTTGGGGGAAGCCCTCTCTCTGTTCCAACTCTGGTATACACTGAAATGACGCTGTAGGGTTCTGCCCTGGAAAAGCCAGATGTCTGCCCCAATCTCCTCAGCATCAGAGATGAAGTACACTTTGGACCTCACCTTCTGCAAGGTTTAATTTTACCCTGGAGAAAGTGAGGACTAAGAAGTCTTGGAGATCTAAAATGAGAAAAACTACTACATAGTACATTTGCTGTACCAACACAGAGTTATTAACAATTTTGTTATTTATAGTGCTTACAATATAAGGAATGGCTGAATGATATGTGTCTGTGTACATCTGAAATTCTAGAAGACAGCCCCTTTCACATTAGTGGGCACTACATCTGGGCCTAATGCTGATCCCAGAGCCTACCAAATACTCTAAGTTATTCTTTCTCATGTCCTGCTGTCAGCACACAAAGGCACTAGGGAGTCTGGCCACATCCTCTACTGGGCTGACCGCAGCCCCTGGGTTCAAGGTCTGGGGTGTCAGGCATCAGAGTCTTTTAAATCTCACCAGATGATTCCCATTTTCAGGGGAGATGGGAGGGGAATGCAGGCATCATCATTACTGTGGGGGGCATTGATAAGTGGTGCGCTGAGTTAGGAGTTAGTACCTATGACAAAGGTCTGTACCGGGAAGTCTGTACCTTAGGTGGTCTGAGGACTTTTAGAGTTCTGAGACCTGGAGCCACCCTAGAGAGGGACTTAACTGGGGGAGGGCTACCTTTGCATATGGACAGATTTTTTTTTTTTTTTTTTGCGGCACCAGGGACTGAACTCACAATCTCGTACCTGCCAGGGCAGGCGCTTAAGCCACTGAGCCAAACTCCCAGCCCTGGTTTTTTGAGGCAGGGTCGCACTATGTAGCTCAGGCTGGCCTTGCACTCATGTTGTAGCCCAGGTCGGCCTTGAACTCACAACGCTCCTCCTACCTCAGCCTCCCAAGTGCTGGGATTAAAGGCGTGCGCCACCACGCCCGGCTGTGGACAGATTTTGATATGCCTCTATTTCTATCTTTTTCAGTGTATCCATTCATCTATCCATCTGTTCATTTGCTATTCCATCAATTTACACAATCATTCACCTGTCTATTCACCTAGTTATTCATGCACTCTTTCGTTCATTCAAGCAATAAATACAGTAAATCAGGGCTGCAGATTCAGGAACAAACAAACCCACCAGTGTTTCTTGCACCGTTGGAGTTCACATTCTACATTGGGGCAGACAGACAGTGGACGCAAGCAAAGGTCAACCAAGATCACCTCTGATTGTGACAAGGGCCACAGAAACATTTAACAAGAATGTAGATAGCAATAGAGACAGCAGTCCAGAACAGGGCTGAGTTAGAGATAAGACGTTGGGTATCGCCATCCTGAGGGGGCCAACCATGTAAAATCATTGAGCAGATTATTTTTGTACCAGTCAGGATAAAACCCAACAGCCTGTCACTAGGTACCACTGAGATATACATCCAGCATTAGGGACAGATTTTGAGGATGAGTGAGCTACAAGTGCAGAGGACCAGATAGAAGGACTCCATCCACCAGGTGAACGAGAGCAAGAGAAGGTGAGTTTAGACTCCCTTGTTCCTGCGGAGTTGAGGATAATATTGTGTTTAGGGCCACTGTGGAGCGTGGGAGATGGGCTAGTGACCATAAGTGAGAGTGGGAAGAGAAGGAGGAATCAACAGCAAGTGCCCTAGCAAGGGACCTAGATTATCACAAAATAGAAACCATTGCTCATGGAGATGGCCATCCTATCACCTAAAGTAAGCTCCAAGGCATCTCTCTGTGCTCCCTTGAAGATGATCATACTGCCAGTAACTGTCACTTGTGAGATTTTTCCATCAATTTGGGGCAAACCTCTGTGTGTTCCAAGGCCCTTCCTCCCCCTCACCACTGAAAAACTGGCAAACGTGCCATTCCTCTTTCACTAGAGTCTGGAGGATGCTACCTAGGGCTGGAGCAGCGTCACAGGGATTGTCCCAAAGCATAGGTCAGCCACCATCACTTTAGGATCCTTCTTCTTTATGGTCAGTTTGTCTTGTAGAAAGTGAATAAAGCTGGGAATGGAGCAAATTCTCAAATATTTTAGTATATCCCCCTGTTGGAAGCAAGAGGAGGAAGGTGAGGCAGAGAGGAGGTTAAGATCTGGAAGGCAGGTCTTACATAACTCATCACTGCTAAGGCTTCTCAGGTTTCTCTTCCATCTCTTGCACGTATATTAAACTCATTACATCGTGGTGGACTGTTATATTTAGGTAGAGAGCTGGGTTTCCATGTTTTCATTCATTCATTCAAACAATAAATGCAGGTTTCATTGAATAATGATATAGCTATGCTTACATTTGTCCCCTTGAAAACTCATTTTGAAATTTCATTCCCCTTGTAACAGTCTTAAGATGTGATACTTTCCTGAGATGATGAGGTGGTTTCCTTTGAATGTATTCAGTCTGATACAGAGGGAGAAGGTTAGTCATTTCTGGAGTGGGCTCCTAATAAAAAAAAAATGAATGCAGCTCAGGTTTTCTGTCTTACAAGAATATGTATGCTGGCCTTTCTGCCAAGGAACAATGCAAAGGGATATGCCGCAAACATCTTGCCTTCCCAATCCTCAGAACAGCAAGCCAAACAATTTCTCTTGTTTACAAATTGTCTGCACTGAGTGGTATTGTTAGAGACTGGTATAGATGTGAATTTGCCAAAATGACAGTCCAGTTTGGGGCTGAGTGGGAAGAAGACACTGAATTGAAGAAAGCCAACTGTTCAAGGCATCTGAATGATATTGTTGCTCTGTTTGGCTCTGTGCTGTACCCAGCCTAATGTTACAGGCAGCTGAGTTAAATAGAAATATTATAGGCAGCCAGACAGGGCTGGGTCCTCAAAGGAGCCAACACAGGGGACCAAATATCTTGTGACCTTGGAGGAGACAAACACCTCCTGCTGTGGGCCAAATCTCAATACAAAAGATCAAGCAAATACAACCACATCCTAAGGATTGATATTCTAAATAATTCTCTATCACCCTGAGGAAGCCAGGACTCACTATCCCAACCCCCTACAGGAAGAGTCACTGATCTTTAACCTTGCCCACTTGCCAAGTGACTTGCTTCCCTATTTGTTCCTGATTTAATCAATTTTACCTGAGCAATTAATCTTATTGATTGACCACAATTCTGTCCCACCTTATGCCCATCTTGCAAATTCCCATTTTTCCTCACCTTGGACCTATCTCACTTCATAGTTTTACTCTATAAAAGTCCCTAGAAAAGACAAAGGCTTTGGCAACCCACTCAGGACTCCTTCTGTCTCTCTCCCAGACAGAATCCTTCTTTCTCTCAATAAATATATTCTGCTCTTAGCCTCTGTTGTTGGTAAAATTCATTCTTTGATTTTAGAGAGCACAAACTCATACTGTGACATCTAGTGGGTTAAAAGTTTCATTTCCCTATATCATTTGGAGATCTTCCACCGAGATCTTTGGATGGAGCTAAGAGTTTGCTTTTGTTTCACAGACTCTGGACTGGGACTCATTTAGATAACAAATTTTTATGCTTCAACTTTTGCCTTATCTTTGCCCATTGCTTATAATTATTTGTGTCTTGTCTTTGCCCATTGCTTGTAATTTCTCTTTGTCCATTGTTTGTAATTGCCTTGTCTCTTACATAGTTTTGTTAAAATAATGATAAATTGCCGCGTCCTTCTCTAGCCATGTTCTGTTGACAAGGTCCAAACATGGAAGAAGATAGATCTTCAAGGAGGACGTCTTCTAAGAAAAGGCCGCAGCATAAAA
>RJWM01016058.1:0-46518 GCA_004363535.1 Dasyprocta punctata | reverse complement strand
TGCCACCTGCTTCCTGAGGCTCATATTTTGGACATAGGTATGATGCATTCACTTAAAAATCTGAGTAGCAGGGGAGTTTCATTTTACTACTGGAGAAATAAAGGAAAGGAAATAAATATGACCTCTTTAAAACATATAAAATTTAAAAGAATGATAGAGTATGACAGCACAAGCTAACACTTAATGATTGTTAAATAAACGAGGAGCTTGTCTTTGCAGATTCTCAGCATGTTTTGAAAAGACTTGAAAAATATCAACCCTTCACACTGTCTCAGTCATGCAGTTGTATTCATTTATTTATAATCTGCCTTATTCCAAAAACAGTTGAAGATAATGTACAATGAAGAGAATAAGCTTTGAGAAGTATACATTAGGGGAGAAATACGAGGATCTGGACAATAATATTCTGGGGCTCGAGTCCTCCTAAATAAATGCTATACTCTTTCCACTTGTTCACCTTGGTGTCCCAGTGGGTTAAATACACAGTGAGCTGATAGCTTGCCACGCAGCTATTTGAATTCAGGTGCTCGTGTCTATGCCTTCAAGAGAAATAATATATTTGAAAAGGATCGATGAGTTGTTTTGGTTAGACACTAAGCCCTGAATGTTTAGCTTCTTAAGATGGAAACTGGTCCTCAAAAAGTGAAGGCCATGCTGTCATCTCTCTTGGAGGAGCTCAGGTGACACCATAGGCCCTGTCGGGTTGGTCTGCCTGCCAGAAACAGTGCTCCCCTGTGGCTGCACAAGCAAAGAGCCATTTCATTTGCTGACCAAGAAACATAAAAACACTAGGTTCCCTCCTTCAGTGTTACTATTTACCATACCTGTTCTAGAACAGGGAACATCGACCTATTGGTCGAGGATCCTTCTTTTTCTTTCCAGTCATTTGAAGGAAAATAAGAGGGAGTTTTAAAGATTTTTATTGTCATTTTCTCTTTCCCTGTTAAATGGTGCCCTAAAAAGCATTACCAGTTCTAATACTGGGACCACAGGTGTAACCCTGGCTTCTCTTAGGCAAACCAGCGTACATGGCCTCACTGAATATAAGGACCCTAAATTTGTGTTTATAGTATCGCAGTGAAGTAAAATTGTGGAGAATCAATCCCATGACAACAGGTGGGTGGGACAAGCTGAACAATATAGAATTTAAGAGGATGAAAGAGTATGGCATTTTCTAATGCAGTGCACAGGCTAATACTTAATAATTGCTAAATAAACCAGAGGAGCTTATCTTTGTGCATTCTCAGCACGATTTGAGGAGACCTGAGAAATATCGACTCATCTCACTCTTTCTCTTATACTTTTGTCTTCATTTATTTATAATCTGCCTTGTTCCTACAACAATTTTAGCAAACATGAATTTTTTAGAAATCTCTTTCTTTGGTGATTTGACCTAGTGGAAAGGTAGATTTTAAAGAATCCAAGTGTGGTCAAGTGTCAACGTATCTTTTAAATAGTCCTCCATCAATATTTTATCTCTCCTGAGGTTTGCGAAAGTTGAATTTCCCCATTTTAAAAATTACTTGCATAGTGGCTATTTGAGATTCACAGTTAAATGCCATGTTTTACCCTTTAATAATCCAATGTGGTAAGCTGCAAATTGACGTTTTAAAGAAAAGACACATAGGGAAGTAACACATACTGTGTAGGAGGCTGTGATTAACGTGTGTTGCGGGAACTGATTTGTTGTGCAGAACAGACAGCTTTGGCTTCTTGGGAGCTTGTATGTCTGTGTGCTTTCCTGTCTGATCGTTTGTGTCTGGTCATCTGGGTGCTGGACAACTGCCTGGTATGTATGGCATGGACTCTAGCAATCATGGCGAACCTTTTAGAGACTCAGTGCCCCAACTACAACCCAGAACCCACTTACTCATCACAAAGCAGCAACGCTGCAATTAAACCTGAACCCTCAGCTGCTGGGGTGATGCTAGGGTGACTTGGTTCATGTGCCCGAAGAGAGAGCTCTGTGTGCCTGCTGTGGTGTGGGTGCCATAATTTGCCACCACCGTATCAGGCATCCCATCATCTTGCTGTCAAAGGAATCAGTAGGACCCTGGCAACCTAGGCGTCCATGCTCCACGCTCACGGTGGCTGTGCCTGGTGGAGTTCCGGGTCTCTTAGGTCCCACTGGTCCTCCCTGCAGTGATTTCCTAATACTGCTGATCTCATTAGTGTCCATTTCATTCATAATACCATCAACATTGCTAGTTTGAAAAACATTACAAAGTAGGACAACTGCACTGAATTCTTCTTTTTATTTTAACAGGAAAGGAAATTGAAGAGTTGAGGTCATAAGGTTTCAGTAACAAATCCTGAAGTAGAATCCAGACATTTTTGCTTCCATGTTAATTTTTCTTGTGTTTTTTTGGATTTCAGGAAATTTTCTCTGGAAAAGTTATATAGCAACTTGGGAACATATTCATAAGTGAAGTAAATCAGATACACATGTGTAAACATCATACTGTTTTCCTAGTGTAAGAAGCTGAAAGAGTAAATGAGATCCAAAGTGTACAATAGATACTGTAAAATGGGAAGAAAGGATTCAATAGGAAAGAGAAACTGGGATTGGGGAAAGGAGAAAAGAAGGAAGATAATTAAGATAGCTATGCTACGAATTTATATTAGTTCACGGAAAAGGAAGGTTTGTGTTTATATTGTTTCATCAATTTTTCATGCCTATATCTTGTAAAATGAGCAACTAATTTGAAGATAACAATACACAACATATTCACCACTGTTATTCTCCTGACTTATTTTGAGATTTGGTATCATTGTTTTATTGTTTTTTCTCTTTCAAATGAAAAAGAAAAGATATAAAGCACTGGATACATGTAACTCCCTGGCTCAAACATCATTTTATGGGTTCGTTTCTCTCATTTGAACAATTTCTTTCCCAGGTCTTCCCAAACGTATCAACTGTGGGACAGTACAAGAGAGGTTTGTGATTTATGTTTTTAATGATTCACATAAACAGGAATTATTCACCAGGCTTGATATCAGCTGAGACACTGCAGTATTCATGACTTTGGAACACATCCGGTTGTGATGAGGTAAATACTGTGGCAAGCAACACCAGAGATTTTTTTTAATCTGAGAACTTTCTGGAACGAGAGTTTGCAAACTACCATGTTTGAGATAAATATAGTCTCCTCCCTCATTTTGTAAGTAAAGGTCTACCATCCAGGCCCTTTTCTTGGCATAGGATACTTACTATCCACAATAAAGGTCAAGTTGGATAGCTACAGCAGAGAAATACTTTGCCAGTGCAGCTTGGAAGACCTTTGTTTAATAGAGCGGAAAAGAGTTTGTCAACTCTTGCTCAAGAAACTGTGAATATTGCTTCTTATTACCAAGATTCTGTAGGATAGACTATTTCTCTTTCCATGCTCTTCAAGAGCAGCATTAAGTAATTTTAGATTTATATTAAGGTTTGTAAATTACAACTTATTCAATGCATTCTAAAATGATCAATGTTGTTTTTGGTTTTGTTGTATGAATGATTCTTCCTATGTCTTTGAATATTCATTTTCTGGAAAGCTGACAGTTAATTATGAATTGAAATGGCATAACCTACATGAACATGGATGCATGTTTTCTTTTAAATTTGAGAACCTGAAGATACAAGCATGCCTTTGATTTGCAAATTGACGTGTGCAAGCCTTTAATGAATTATCTATGAGAAGAACATGGGTGAAATCAACACCTGCTTTGCAATTACTCTTGAGTTTTTGTGCCCACTCTTGTTCTGAGTGAAAATACAGAGGTGAAAGATTTGTGTTTTTGTGGGTGTGTTCACAAAATTAGCTTTGTGGTAAATTGGCAAAATCTTAGACTATTTTTTTCAGAAGTTTGCAAACAAATCCAGTAAACCTTCATTTATAAAGTCAGCTTAATTTTACCAGATGTATCTCACCGCTTCAACTGATTGTTTTATAAACAAGTAATAAATATCTGCAAACTGTACTCTTAGTCGTTTCCCCCCAACTTTCTATGGGAACATAGATTAGTATTTCATTGACTTTTATTTATGTTGTTCTGTTACACAGAGAGGAATTACTATCTTGTTAGTAATTTCTGCAATGATTAATCACCACCCACTATGAAATGATCTTTCCTTTATTACACTTTTGACTAAATATTATAGTCTTTATTTAAAAATCTCTCTCCCACTTGATTATGAATTCCATAAAATTAGGTAACAATTATATGCTCTTCAAATGTATCCCAATTTATAAAATAATTTATATATTTTATATATTTATCTATATGTACATATTATCAAGTGGTCAGCTATAGCAGCAGACATGTAATACAGGAAGCAAACATGACTCAGCCCTCCCAGACTTCTGCTTAATTCCTACCATAAAAATGGGCACAAAGATATTCAAGAAATAAATGAGTTACTAAAGGATGTTAGTATTTAGTATGCTTAGTATTCATGACTAAATCAGTGACAATTGCAGTTAATTTTGTTTTATTCCATAGCTGTAAATATCTAATATCAACAAATAAGAACTTTGGCAATGAAAGGGGTAAGATTAGAAATAGTGGATAGTTCAACATTCACACAGTACTGGAAAAATAATATGCAACAAATCATAATGAGTCCTGAAGAAAGGATAAACTTTAATTTCATTTGCTATTGTGGATTTTTAAAAGTGAAATCTATGTATATGTCTTGGTTATTTTTTCTCTTGTTGCTGGGACAAAACACCTGACACCCAAAATGAAGGAAGGAAAACTTACAGTTTCTGGAGGTTGCAGTCCATAATCAGCTGGCTCCAAGGCAGGGTGGTATGGCACTGAGACAACAGGTCAAGGCAGCAGCTAGCAAAAGCAGCCAGAGCAGAAAGGAGGGAAAACAAGCGTTTTCTCCTCCTTTATGTTGTACATAGGCCACCCTCCCCCCGCCACCCAGGGTGGGTGTAGCACTCACAAAATCTCTGTGCCCTCCTCTTTCACAGGATAAGGATATTTACAAAGTAAGGATCCTCTCTCCCTGCTGAGTCTCTTAGTTAAGCTTCTAAATTTCTCAAGTTGACACAATGTATCAGCCATAGCAGTATATTTTTTGGTGGATAAATGCCAAAATCTTTACAGTGGCCTATGAAACCCCATGCATTCTAGTTCATCTAGAATTAGGACTGGCATCCTGTGTGCCTCTCCTTTATTTATTCTACACACACTGACATTGATCTTTTGTTCTTCCTTCATATTAGCTGTGCTTTGTCCCAATGCTTCTTCTTTTCTTACTCCTGCTGAAAAATATTTCTTCTTTATGGAATCTATTGGTGTACCTTGTCAGCTCCTTTACTTACCGCAGGCTACCATTTCTGAGAAACTTTCTGTAACTTTCTTAGCATAAAATGAATATCCTTCACCCAGATTTTTTTTTTTTTTTTTTTTTTTTTTTTTTTTTTTTTTTTTTTTTTTTTTTTTTTTTTTTTTTTTTTTTGCGGCACTGGGGATTGAACTCACAACCTCTCGCCTGCCAGGGCAGGCGCTTAAGGCACTGAGCCAAACTCCCAGCCCTGGTTTTTTGAGGCAGGGTCGCACTATGTAGCTCAGGCCGGACTTGCGCTCGCGCTGTAGCCTAAGCTGGCCTTGAACTCACAACGCTCCGCCTACCTCAGCCTCCCGAGTGCTGGGATTAAAGGCGTGCACCACCACGCCCGGCTCACCCAGATATTTTTTAATTCTATCTTCTTTCTGCTTGCTTTGTTTGTTCATGTATTTGTTTATTTTTAGATCTACCCATCCATCCATTCATTTGCACATACTTATAGACACTCAGTTACTTCTTTTGACCAGTGTTACAATAGATTTAACAAGGGACATTTCTTGGCAAAATATAAACTTAATACTACTAACATCAATAAAATTAGGGATTAGAGAGTATTTTAGTAACAACAGAGAGAGCTACACTGTATTACTAAAGAAAAACTGTCAATGAAAGTCACCGGTTACAAATGTCCCTAGAGTAATGGCTTCTTCTAAGTACTCTGTGACCAATCTCTGTGCCATGTTTGAGAAATTCAGTATTCAAATAATTCATGTACTTGTTTGGAAACCTCAGAATCCTAAAGAATATCATTTCCTGATAATTTCAAAATTTCAAGTGGTTATTATTCTCATGGAAGTCCTGATTAAAGATTGTCAGGGTTAAAATAGGTAAATGTGTAGTTATAACCTTTGAATTTAAAAGTATGTCATTGTACAAGTCATTGCAAACATTTCTTTTAATTATGTCAAGCCAAGATTCTTGATGCTTTTTTTTTGTTGTTTTTTTGTGTGTTTGTTTTTTTGTACCAGGGATTGAACTCATGACCTTGCACTTAACAGGCAAGTGCTTGAGCCACTAAGCTAAATCCCAGGCTTTGACATGTTCTTTCTTTCTTTTATTTTGCTCTTTCTTTCTTTCTTTCTTTCTTTCTTTTTTTTTTTTTTTTTTTTTTTTTTTTTTTTTTTTTTTTTTTTTTTTTTTTTTTTTTTTTTTTTTTTTTTTTTTTTTTTTTTTTTTTGAGATATGATCTTACTCTGTATTTCAGGCTGGCCTTGAACTCACTATGTACCCCAAATTGTATTCAAATTTGTGACGATCTTCCTGCCTCTGCCTCCCTAGTGCTGGGATTACAGGTGTGTGCCCCCACACCCAGCTACTCCCTGGAAAACGTTTTTAAATTCCTAAACCACAGTGCTACACTCACCAAGTCTAAGGTCAACAACTCAGGCATTCAAGTGAAAGACAAAGTCCCCTGTGCTGTTCACACAGGGCCTTAAATTGGATAAATACACCTTATTACACAAACCTCTGTATCTGTGCTTCATAAAGAAGGCAGCAGATTCAATTCAAAGCCACTACTTTGCAACAAGACAAACTATAGTGGGGTAAGCACGTGCAGGTGCAGTCTGACACTTGATCCGAGAATGGCCTAGTAATCTGTAGACCAGAAAAGCCTCTGTGCTCTCAGCAGATGAGAAAACATGACCTGCAGCTTTGTAGGGCCCACTGCACTTTACTGTTAGAAATCAGTCATCTGGACAGTGACACCCGTAACATGCATTGTAAAGGTCCTTGGCATTTGTCCTGGATAATAATTTAGGTGAGAAGAAAATTATAATATTCATTCATAAAAGTAAAGCAATCAGAATCCTCAAAGAGGCTCTAGGGTTTTGGAAGTTTCTTTGGAGGAGAGAATGAAACACTAAGAATTCTTTTGCAAGATGAATTTTGTCTTTGAGGCTGTAGACCTGTTCTGGAATTCTGAGAGTATAGAAGCAGATTTCACTTTGAATGTGTGTGCTTTTTTATTAGCAATTAATGCTCATAAAGAATTCATGTCATTCATTATTTGCATATCTGAAGATACCTTATATTTTGTGAACATGCCCCAGAAAGTTGTCCTCTTCCTTTCTAGCTGTTAGCTCTCTCAGGGCTCCTCTAAGTCATCCCATACAGCCTATGGCTGCTGCTGGAACCTTACGTCCACACCGCAGCTCATTGCTGCAGACCCCACTGCCCAGGGACTTCCTAACAGGCTTGCTTTCAGAGGACTGCAAAGTGGCACAAGCATCACAAGTCTCCTTGAGACTCCCACTTGGCTACATAGGAGCCAGGAAGTGAAGACTGCATAGAAGTGTCTCATAGTTCTCAGACCCACAGCCCTACTTTTGAGATTTTTTTCAGAAGACCTAATTGAATCCATTTCCATCAATTTTCCCATTTTAGAAATTAAATCAGCACTTCATGATTTACCTTGGGGCAACTTTCTCTTATCAACAAATACATGGCTATAGTTTGCTAGAAGCTGTGGACTTCCTCAGTGACCTGCATATTACCTCTGATCCAGGTATGTGTGACTTATTGGACATTCTGGCAGATTTTCTTATTGAAGCTTTAGAAAGTTTGTGCCAGTCACCTCAGTGTTTTCTCCAGGACTTGTATAACTGTGGTTCCATGGCTTATCCAAATCTGTGATGATTTCTATCAGAAGGCACAAAGATCTACCCTCGTATTATTATCATGGATTTGGATGCAGATGTTATTGAAATCATGGGTAGAAACCAACATGGCATCCCTTTGGGGATTAGACCATTAATAGGAAACCAAGATCCTGAACTTACCCTTAAGAAAATGTTGCACATAAGCTGAAGATAATCCTTTATTATCTGGATTATCATTCTAAAAGATCATCTCTACTTCTCCCTGCAGAGCTCAGGGTTACCGCAGGCACAGTGAAGTCAGGACGAAGCAGGATAGCAAACGCTCACTAGAGTAGACCAGGTACCATCTCGTTTGCTTTTCATATCTGCTGAATCTGAATAACATAATATAGCATAATGCAATAAACAAATCAGAAGGATAATTTGTAGTAAGAAATACACCTTGCGGAATAGTAACAGAACCAGGATAGCCGTACTAATAAGAAAGTGAGGATAAACAAATCAGAAGGATAATTTGTGGTAAGAAACACACCTTGTGGAATAGTAACAGAACCAGGATAGCCGTACTAATAAGAAAGTGAGTATATTATATTATAATCCAGGGCAGAGTTTTGTTTGGTCCTTCAGAACATAGGATTAATAGGATTCCTAGAGAACCAGCAGAATTTTATTCCAAGTCCAAGTATAACCCATCTCATATTTTTAGTTCATTAGAATATATAATGACACAATGAAAATGTAAAGATATGGCATTTTGAATCGTAATCACTCTAAATTTGACATAGGAACTGGTTTGACTGGTTTCTATGAAGTAGTTAATGTATTTGTTGACACTGGGAGTAGTTATAGGGTACATTAGCCCTTTAGTTTTTGTGAGGTCATTTTTAATGTGGTCTGCTTAATATTGTCTTTCCTGGAGAGGCAGGTAGAGATCATAGTTTAAATTTCACCTTCTTAGTTGACAGAGAGACAAACAGAGAGAGACAGGGAGAGACAGAGAGACAAAGACTAGGATATACAATTAGGAATATTCTTGATAATAATTTTAATAAATTGTTCCCATAAAGCTTCTATTCTCATGCAACCTCCTAATCCTCACTGACTACCTAGAATCATCTCCTTGATCATAAAGAAATTTGCCGTTACAGACCTGCAGCTTCTGTAAGATTGGTAAAAGTCTTATCATTGGACACGCATCATGTTTCCGTTTTCCCTTCCTTGGGGTCCCCGACTGTGCAGAGCTTCTCTTATATCCAGTCCGGAGGAAGTTATGTCAACCACCATCAGCATCATCTCCAATTCTCAGCAGCCCCAGTTAGCCTAGCTCTAGGGCCTCACAAAACAACAATAGCGTTCAGAGAATTTCATCTGTCTCCAGTTGTGCTGTGATTCATCAAACTTCTTTAACAGTTCATTCAGACGGTACATACCCCAGGCTATGTGAAACCAAACCCATGAAACTCATCATTTTGTATATAGCAAAATATGTTCACTATCTTCATTTAAAACTTATTTCTTAACAGTTTTGGAAAATGATAAATCTGAGATAAAGGCACTGACAAATCTGGTGTCTAGTAAGGGGTGTTTGGTCACACCAACCACCTCCCAGCTGTAACCTTACCAAGTAAAAGTAGAGAGAGATTCCGGAAGCCACTTTTATAAGGACACCATTGGTACTGATCAAGGCTCAACCATTATGCCATTATCACCTCCCAAACATTCCACCTCCTGACAGCATCACCTTAGGGGGTCGGATTTCAGCACAGGAATTGGAGGACGTATGTTCAGACCACAGCATTCGCGTTTTGGTGATTCTTCAAAGGTGTAAACACAGAATCTTCATAGGAATTTCATGACTTGGAATACACTTTCCAAATTTAAAAATAGTGTGGAAGTTGCCAGGAACCAGGCAATGACAAAGGATGCATTATTGTTTAATGGGCACAGAGTTTCAGTTTTGCAAACTGAGGAAATCCTAGATCTATACAAAAATATGAAATGAAAGTACTGATATTTATACTTAAAATGATTAAGATGGTAAACTTTATCTTACATTTGTTTTTTCAATTTTTTAATAAAAAGTTAACATGTGCTCAAATTTTAATGCTGCATTTGATACTTTGTGAAAAACTGATCTACTTGGTGACCTTCAAACTAGTTTTCATCATATTCAGGGCTCTAGTGCTGAGCAAAAGGCCCTTACAGGGGTATTTGCATTACATAGTTTGTTTCCTGGATGCTACCCAAAGACAAACATGTTGAAGACTTAGCCACTGGTATATCACTGATTGGACAATAATGGAATGATCATGAAGTGAGACCTGGAAAGAGGTATGTAAGTCACTGGGAGTGTGCCACTGAAGAGGCTGCTGGGACCCCTGACCTTCACCCATGTCATTTTCCTGCTGTCTCGAACTAGGTATCCTTCTCCACCCACGTTGCTCCTGTGATGTATTACTTTAACACAGGCCTAAAAGCAATAAGTCAGTCAACCATGAACTGCAATCTCCGAAACTGTGAGCCTAAATAAATCTCTCCTCTGTAAGTTGCTTATCTCAGCTATATGTTTACAGCAAGGGGAGGCAAAAGCAAAACAAGCCTCCACCTGTCCTATGTGTACCCTCTTTCTTCTTCTCACTGCCTGACACAGATTTAACAAGACCTCATGCACACTGACATCAAGGAGGACATTATCCCAGAGATTCCTTCCAAGACACTCAAACGTGATGGCTGGTGGGTGAACCGTGGCCACCGTCAGTCTGCACAGACACCAGCAGTTGAACAGAAACTGAAAGGAGCTGCTGAATCCTCTAGTGTGTATATTAGTGAGACTTCTGAGAACAACAGACAGCAGAGCAGCAGGAGGAAAAACCTTCGGAGCAGACAAACTTGCTGACCCTAGGACCCCCTGCAGTTACAGTACTGCACCTTTGACACTGGTTACCAAGAGAAGCCGGGGGAAGGAGGTGGTGCATGATGAGAGAGAGCTCTTGGTCAGGCCAGAAATTCTCAGGCTGGCCCCAGGCTGGGTCAGTGCCAGCATCTCCGAGAAGGACGCAGAAGCCAGGACACTCACCTGGCCGTGTCCCGCAGAGGCTGTGTGTGCATGGTGAGCAGTAGCCATGAGGCCGGGAGATGGCTCAAAACCTGTGCAAGTTCCCTGTTCTACAGATGAAGAAAACTGGCCCTGGTTCCTTAGATCCGTGATGCAGTGCCCGCTTCACTGGGATTGGAGCTTCTGTGTCAGAGCGGGAGAGGAACAGATGTGAAAATAGCACTGAGCTCCAGGGAAGGATCTCAAGTAATTCACTCTGCAGATCCCAGCTCTTCCAAACTCCTCTCTAGAGAAGGAGAAACCTGGTTAATTAGTTGGAGTTGACAACATAAACTGGGCCATGGTTGTTGGCAGGTGAAGTACACAAGGGAGAAGTCAGGAGAGAAAAAGAGATTCACCTGTTTTGCATGTGCCCCACACATTGAGAACATCTTTCATAGAACAAAACAAAACAAAAATTTGGAAAGAAAATTAGTTCTCCCCTTTGTCTCTTCCACTGTCTCCTTATTCTTGCTGTACAAATGGCGAAGCCCACCAGTATTTTACTTTTCTGCTTCTCCCTTCAGTGTGGAGGGGACGACACAATACAGTATTCGTCATTCATCCAGGGTGGGACAGTCACCCTTCTCCCCAGGCTCTCTCTCCAAACAGCACCTACTCCTCCCGGCTGCCCGTTGTCTAGATGACCTGCCTGAATACTGTAACTGGTAAATTCCCCTCTCGGGCTCAGTCTATCCTTGACCATTACATTTGTCTTTGTGCGTGTATGTGTGGGTCTCACCATCCCTCCTACCATGATGTAAGACACAATTCTTAAGTTTGAATAGCCCCATGCAAAAGCAGATTCTCAAACCTCTTGTATTTCACTTCTACATTTAAACCCATCGACCTTAGAAAACGAGATGGAATGAAGAGTCAACAAGTACACTAAATGGTCTAGTTCAGTTTACAAAACACTTGCTTTTGATATATGAAATACTATCTATATAGATATATGTAATCAAATACAGATGCTCCTCAACTTACAAAGGGTTATGTTCTTATTAATTCATTGAAATTTGCAAATGCCATTAAGAAAAATGCATGTATGCATTAACCTGCACTGTATCACAGCATAGCAACACGGTGCACTGTGCAGTACCAATCCTTCACCATCGGGATCAGGTGGCTGAGTGGGAACTGAGGTTCACTGCTGCAAACCAATGTCACAGGAGCAGTGCATCACTTCATAAAGAAGATCAAAACACAAAACTCTAGGCATGCTTTCCGCTGAGTCTGTTACTTCCACACAATCTTTTTTTTTTTTTTTTTTTTTTTGCTTTTTGAGACAGGGACTCACTATGCAGTTCAGGCTGGACTTGAGCTCACTTTGTAGCCTAAGCTGGTCTCAAACCCTCAACTATCCTCCTGCCTCAGTCTCCTGAGTGCTGGGATTATAGGCATGTGCCACCACACCCGTCTCTTCCATAAAATTTTAAAGACAAAAAATCATTAAGTCAAAACATAAGAGATTGTGTCTTCATAGATCAATGTTATTTAGCATCTCTAGGACATAACTAGCTCCACAAAAGAATCTCTAATTTAAAACAGTTGCTTATGTACTTTAGAAGAAAAATTATGAATTTATCTAATGTCAGTTTTTGGTCAACCAATGAACAGTTTTGATTACATTTTTGCTGTAAAAAGACAGACCATGTCATTTAAAGGGAATAATTGCATTAAGGAATCAATATTTAGTTGCAAGAACTCTTTAGTAAGTCTCCCATCCAAAGTAGAAAATATTTTCGGCAAATATATCAATATGGGGCGAATAAAGCTTGGAATTTGTGACAGATTATTCTCATTTGAATCTGTAGCCTCTTCTTGGAAATTAGGTTTTACAGAGATGATTTTTAGGTGACATTTTTACCGAAATTCTCGTGGTTTCCTTTCTAAAGCGTTAGAAATTATTTGTGAATACATGGGTAAAGATGAAGGGAATTAATGGTTATTAGCTGAGCACAGAAGGCACATATGTACTTTGGTTGTTAATTAACTGTATGCCAGTAACTCCTATACAGTTATTTTGTGGAAAATTAAGTCTAAAAAGTGTCATGGAAGAAAAATGAAATGTTCCGTGAATCAGTGAGCTACAGAAGCATTGTATTTCTGTAATGAGGAATATAAAAAGGATTTGGAATTGATGATAGTAGTTTGGATTCATTTACCCCTTTGTGCTGATAGATGTGTGCTCAGAAAATTAAAATATACGAACATATCTCTTTTTCAATATTAAGTACCTTGAAACAAAAAGTTAAAGGGGCAAGATAGTGTTGTCACCTGGCTGGTGTGTTCTTCTCTCAACCCAAGAGATAATTACCATGCCGAGTCAAGAGAAAAATAAGCAAGTGTTTATTGCAGAATGAAAGCAGAAACCTCCCAGTCCTGAGAGGGGGCCTGAGTGGGTTTCCACAGGGACCCTTTGTCTAAGGTATTTTTTTTTTTCAGCAAAAATAACTACTTTTCTGAACATCCTGGGTCATGATAAGCACAAGCAGCAAAGTTTGCCTTAGAGTGGGCCTACAGGAACTCACAGTACACAGCAAGCTTATTTTTGCAGGTATTGTTCATTAAAACTTTTCTAAAATTATCCACACAGGCAGAACAAAGGCAGTCTCCAGCGGGGTAAGAATAGAGGCTTGGTGGGACTGGTGCCCCGTGACCTTGTTTCTATCGCATTGCTGGACAGGCAGAGCTCCCTAGGCTAACACAGCACCCTTGTTCATCAGTCCGGAGCCTGATGCATGAGGCCTGGCTTTTGTCGGCCCTAAGTCCAAGGCTTCACCTTGTGGGGCCCAGCGCAGGCTCCTCCCGACTCCCTCTGGGCTTGGGTTTTCCTGCTTGTGGAACTTCCCCTGCCCAGGACACTTCTCTCCCCTCCGGGGCCAGCGTCACTCTGGAAAGCCTTCTCACCTTCCTTCCCACGGGGACATGCTCGTCCTCAACATTTCTAACGCACTGCTGCAACTGTTTTGCTGGAACTGACTACTGGAATCGTTATTTTGTGCCTTTTTTCAGGGAAATGATGCCTAAGGCTTAAAGAAATGAAACTTAAGTCCACCTAGCATGTGCAGAGGGCTCTCAGGACCGCCCTCCCCACAATCTGCCACTTCCCTGCTTTGCATTGCCTCTGGATGGGAGGGGCAAAGATTGCTACAAATCCCATCGGATTCCAGTGGGCAAGACTTTATGGTAAAGAACGTGGGAAACTCAGGAGAGAAATATCTGGACTACGCAATGAATGATGTCTTCATGGCTGCATATTAAAAACAAAACTGCTCATGAACAAATGGACTCTAAATGATCTATCACATCACTGAAAGGGAGGGCTTAGCAGGCTGGATTTTGAAAATGTGTTCAACTAGATGTTATTTTTAAGAAGCTCATTCCAGATTCAGTAATAGTTTTAGGTAAAAATTTAGTTGGCATCCTGACGAATTACAGTAACTTTATAGCATGAAAAAAGGAGTTTATTTTTTCTCCATTCTCTGAAAGCAGTATGTTTCCACTTTAAATGTTTGGGGGAAATTTACCACAAAGGAGTTTTGTGATAAGCAGTTTTTTGTTTGTTTTATTTTGGTGGGAGGTTCTTTAATTACAGGTTTATTACATAGGGCAATTATTTTTGTTTCAATTATCCTTCTGCTACTTTTATTAAGCTTCATTTTGTGAAGCAAAATATCAACTTTATTAAAGCTGTTCAGTTTCTAAGCACAAATTCTCTGCAATTGTCTTAATGACCTGGGGTGGAGTCCCACGATCATATTCCACAACTACTCCACGTTAAGCATCATTGCTCAGAGAGCTTCGGAGGCACGCGGGAAAGTCGGGTCTGTCATCTGCTCTGCTGTGGTTCGCGTCAGCTTGGTGGCCCAGACACAGCCACAGAAGGCTCTGTTGCTCCTACTTTTCCTCATCTGACCCCTCCGTATGAAGAGAAGACAAGTACCCCTACAGGAGAGGATGTGCTTTCTTGTTAAGGAAGGTTTGGCACCTCCCTGAAATTTGTTTCTTTCAGGCTCTTTCAAATTCCTTACTTTCTAGTAGATTAAAAAATCGCAGGAGGTAGGTCTTGATTTCTAAAACTATTTTGTAACGTAAGGCAACAGGGCTCCGTGTCAGATTGGATAATTCTCATGTTGGAACAGGAAATGAGCAAAATAAAATGAAGTATGTATTTTATAGTAACAGAAAATATAGACGTGTCCAAAGCGATTCCTGCATCAACAGAGATACGTAAGCTCCCAGTGGGAAGGATAATTACAGTCTGAATGAAACTGATAAAGCTGCATTAGGTTATAACCCAAAGTATCAAATAAATGAGCTCATACTACATAAATACATAATCAGAAATTATTTATTTTGTGGGAGAGAACAGAAAAATTTCCTGTACAGAAGAGTTCTAAATAATTTATGGAGATGCTCATGCCATTTTATAGTTCTCTGTACCTTTTCCTACTTTTTATATTGAATAAGTTTGAAAGAGAAAATAAAAAACTATTTAGTCATCAAAGTTATGTCTAAGCAATTAAGCTCAAGATTATTTTCTTCTTTGCTATATTTTACTTTTCAAAACTTTCTGAACCTATTTAATTTATGTAGCCATTGTTTCCAGTTAATTTTGCATTTTATAATTTACCAACAGCTAACTCCCGCGGTTAGATTTGGAGATCTATTTCATTTTATATACATCTACTGAACTATTTTTCTAGCCCAAATATTAAATATCCTTGAGCAGGTATTCAGGAGACCAAAGTGAAATATCGGTAGTTTTCATATTACATAGGCTTATTCTCTCCCACTTAATCCTGGTTAATTTGTCTTCTCATTATCTACAAAGACAGTTATTCCCCTAAAAATGTCACCCCCTCCTAGCAACTATATAGTACTGGTTTTTCAGTGGCATTTTGAGAGCCATGTCACAGGTTCCAATAAATGCATACAATAAAACTGCTGTTTGTGAGCCTATCTTTTCCTTATAATGTCCTTCCTAAGTAAAATTGCATTTCCCAAAACACATTTCAGAAAATTCTAGATCCACAGGATATTAATCAAGTTCAGGTAGAGAGAAGATCCCATGGTAACTAAATTTTAAAACGACTGTATTTAGAAAGGTTTAAATAGATTATTTTAATTTCAAACCTATCAAGAGCATTATATTTGCTGAGGCATGCCATGTATCACCACGAGGGATCTATAATGCACACAGTTTCAACTTGTGGCCCATAAAGCCCCTTTTTAAATTTTAATGAGTTTTTTCTAAGCATTTCTTTGGGTGAGTATTTTGTAGTGTGGGTAATTACATTTTGTTTTGTTTGATGCTTTGTGCAGGCAAATATCCTTATTTTTATCTTCAAAATCTACTCATTGTAATTGATCATGATAATAGGTAATATAGCACTAGGCAAACCTACAATTAATCTCTTTATCAGGAACCCTTACAAAAAGTTCAGTATTGCATTTAGAATAGTTTTTTAAGAACTATCACTTTTGAAGAGACAACCCACAATGTGGGAGAAAATGTTTGCCAGCTGTTCCTCAGACAAGGATTACTATTGAGAACACATAAAGAACTCAAAAAATGAGTCCTCCCAGATTTAAAGACCCAATCCAAAAACGGGCATCTGAGATGAATACACAATTCTCAGATAAAGAAATACAAACAGCAAGTAAATATGTTAAAAAAAGTGTTCAATATCACTGGTCACTCAAGAGATGCAAGTTAAAACAACACTGAGGTTCCACCTCACCCGGGAAAGAATGGCTATTATCAAGAAATCAAGCAATAATAAATGCTGAAAGGGAAAGAGGAACGCTTCTCCACTGTTGGTGGGAGTGTAGACTGGTATAACCACTGTGGAAAGCAGTGTGGAGATTCCTCAAAAAACTAGGACTGAAGGTCTTATTCAATCCAGCTATACCCCTTCTTGGGTATCTTCCCAAAAGAATTAAAAACATCATACTACAGTGTTACATGTGCACCCATGTTTATAGCAGCACAGTTTATAATAGCCAGATCTTGGAAACAACCTAAAGGCCCATTGACTGAGGGATGGATAAAAAAGATGTGGTATTTTTATACAATGGAGCATTACTCAGCCATAAAGAAGAATAACTGAATGCTTTTATAGGTAAATGGATATACCTTGAGAACATACTCAATAGTGAAATAAATAAGACACACATGTGTAGACATCATACTGTTTCATTTGTGTGAGAGATGAAAGGAAAAACATATATATATATATATATATATATATATGTATATGTATATAAAAATAGTTAAAATAGTTATACTACTGATTTCTCTGAGTTCGCTGAAAAGAAAGGTTTGTGCTGGTATTTTTTGGACAATTGAAAGCAGATGTCTTGTGCTCTGGGTGAATGATTTGGGGATGACAATGTGCAATGTATGTGCCATTGTTGCCCCCTGATTGACGTGTATTGAAATTTTGTTGTAGTTTTTCATCTTCTTCTTCTTCTTTCTTTCTTCTTATCCTGAAATAAAATAGATTTGAAAAAAAAGGAACTATCCCCTTTTAAAAACATTGTGACTAAGAAATTCAGTCTGTAAGGACACCTACCCCTAATCCTTCTCCATTCTCTAAGAGTGCAGTGAAGAGTTCATCAGGCATCTGTGGAGGATCTGCTGTGTTAAGTTACTGCTAAACAGCTGTAAACTTGTTCTACATGTGTGAGCCAGAATCAGCTGGATGGCTGGTGGGTGACTTCAGACTTTTGATGGGGGTGAGAAGAGAGAAACCAAAGGGAAGGTTTCTCCCTCTTTCAATGTTTGTTGGCTGTAAATTTTTAAGGATCACAAAGTCAAGGACTACAGGTTTGAACAAGAAATAGGTTAGAATTCCATGTGGTTTCATGGTCAAATAAATTGACTAATTTGGATGAAGGTTAAGTTCTAATTGGAGGTTTTTTTGCTTTAATAGAATTCCAGTGTTTGGGGGTTGGGGCTTTAGCTCAACAGTGTAAGCACTTACCTGGCAAGTGCAAGGTTGTGAGTTTGATCTGTGGTACAAAACAAAACAAAGAATTCCAGTGTTTGCCCACTTCAAAATTTATTCAGGGAATGAACCATTGTCATTCCACGTGTTCTGCATCTGACAAGTGTAACTATTTCAGAAATACTTATGCTGAAATCACATATGGGCTAGAAAATTCCACAATGACAATGCTGAATTTTGGAAGCCTATTTAGCTCTTTAAAATTGTCTTAACCAGGCAGAGGGAAGATCCATTACTTTTCTTATAGTTAGCACTTCGTAATCCATATTATTGAACTACCCTCACTTTTTAAACAGGTGCTTTAAATTTCCTTTTCCAAAGGTCACCCATTTTTTAATGATTGAGATAAATTTCCAAAATTTGTAGACATACCACAATTAGTATTTAATATTTTCATGGCCAAAACTGAGTGTACACTAAGTATTTATGAAATACCTGGAATTTTGCATGTATTACTTCATGAAATCATCAACACAGTCCTAAAGTTAATAACAATGCTTCTCCTTTTATAATTCTCTACTATGAGATGGCTGGTATGCCATGAAAATTAACTACTTTGTCCAAAGTCAAAGAGGTAGCAAGAGGTCAAAATGGAATTCAAACCCACATAGTCTTGTCTAGAACCCAAATGTCCAATCATGTTTATGCTACACTGTACTGGCCAGGTGAAATGTATCAGCTGTACCCTGAACTAAAGGCTCTGCTGTCTGATAGTCAAATGTCCATGGACAAGTCGTTCAATCTATTAAACTGCAGAGTACTCAACTATAAATGAACAAGAGAATAAGAAATCAACAATCATTACCACAATACCTCTTGCTGTCCCCAAAATAGTTGCCCATACCCTCAGACATAGTAAAATCAAAGAAAGCAGAACAGAATAGAACCAATAAAAACAGAACAATGAATGCAATAAAGGATTTCAAAACAAGTTAAGAGTAAATCCAAAATGGCTACCATAATATATCATGTTATCTTTGAAATAATTGCCCATACCTTTGAATATAATAAAATAAAACAAGGCAAAACAGAATAAAACCCAACCAAACAAAACAATGAAAATGTTACAGGACTTCAAAACAAGATAATAGGGAGTTAACAATGGCTACCACCTTCAGAAGGAGATACCCCATAGATGCTATATTGTTTATTGTTAGCCTGTGAATTGATGCTAAGACTATCGGCTTTACACCTGCAGTCAGTGAAACACTAAACACTGCAAGGATTAAGTTGTATTTTATCTCAGTAGCTATCATCGCAGGCTGTGCTTCTCTGGGTCAGCTGGTCATTTACTGGTTAGGGGGATGTTGGCTCTTCTCGTCTTCCAACGCACACACTGAAAGGCTTCTTGTTCTCCTTCCCCCAAGTTGGTGAATAGCACAGACTCCTGGGAAAAGGCTGGCATCTGGTTCTCCCCTCAGTGGCCTGTGCATGGCACTCACCCACAGGGAGAACTTGTCTTCTTGCTGGCTTCTTGGTCTCTTCTCCTGTAGTTCAAGAATAGAGCCAACTCACAAAGAAATGCTAGAGTCTGGTTCTCCCCCTGGCAGCCCACACAAGATGCTGACTCACAGGGAGGGCTTATGTATAGTTTCTTAAAAGGTCAAACCTTTCCTGAGCATTCTAGCTACATTTCTGAAATATCTCCTCAATCGCTCCCTTAGTTCATGGTTTTATTATCTTCCTAGCCCTTTTCACTATCTGAAGTTATCTAAAGTGTGTGTAATGATTCATTGCAGCTATCTTTCTCACTGAAATGTAAGCCCCTTTTGGAGCTTTTGCCTCATTTCTTGCTTTTGTATGTGCCCAAGGAGAGTGTCAGGCACATCACACTCTGTCTTCCTTTATTATGTGTGATTCTAACAAACTGCCTGAGATCAAGTACTGTATAAAGAAACAAGATATTTAATTCAGGGATTCAGAAGAGGTTCCAAGGTTGCTTATAAACACCCCTTCCTATGGTACTAATCCAGTCTCATGAGAGAACCAGTGCTCCCCTAAGTTGACATTAATCCATTTACGAGAATGGTGCCCCTATGGCCTAAATCCTACTTCTTGAATGTTCTCCACCCCCTAATATTACACACTGGAATCCCCCCTACTCCAGCACAGGCTTTTGGGGGAGCAAATCACATTCAAACCATAGCATTCTTCCCCAATACACATTTGGAGTCTGGACCTTGCTGCCCTGAAAATCATTTTGAGCCTCCCTCTTTATGGCCACCAGTTTAATGCCTTGTTCTTAGGGTCCATTGTGTTCAAACTCTTTCCCTGGAATGGTCTATGACTATAATCATGAATTTTAAATTTCTAAAAACCTGACATTTTTCATTGGGGTAGCAGAAGATCTGGGTGCTTACTCCCAGACCTGACATCTATGTTACTACACTGGAACTCAAGCCTCTCCTGCCTTTACCTTCCATATGACTGCATGGATGTGGATTTTACAGACCACTGAGGCTCTCCTAGTTCCTGTGGACATTTCTTCCTGAGGCCTGAATAGTACCCAGAATCTCTGATCCCTGCCCTCCAAACCCTTGCTGGACTTGACTTCTCCTCTCTACTTTTAGCAAATTCAGTCAAAGTCAGGCACCCAGCTTCTTGTCCGATGAAGAAAGGCCTGGATATGCTCAGCCATAATGCCACCAAAGAGAAGGTGTAAGAAGAGATTCAATGTCCCTATTGGTCCTGGTATAAATTCATCCAAGCCACCTCACCTAGCAATTATATACTAGACAGAATTGTCTTAATCTTTTCCAGGACAAAACTATCAAGACTAAAATAAGAGGCAAAGAAATAAACCCTGTGTTTAATGTGTGTGTGGGTGTGGGGGGGTGGACAGGTGTGGGTATAAGTATATATGTGGGTGTGTAAAATAATATCATGATGATTGTTCATTGGCACAGAAGCCCAGCAAATAGATTGGAAGAGGACATTCCGCATGAAAGTAAACTTTGACATGACAGGAGTGGAGGGCTATAGATTTCAGAGGAGATATGTATTATGTACAGTTTTGTTTATGAATTAAAACTTTATGGAGTCAAGATTCTTCCAAGCAGAACTTGTGATTTAAACAAAATATTCAAAGAATCACATCCTGGCAAATATGGAACAATTAATTTCAACCAGTGTGGAAAATTTGTACAGGAGAACAACATTTCTCTGTCTAAGGTAAGCTCTTTTATCTTCTTGGCTTTTGTCTCATTTTCTTGGTTATTCTACCAAGGAGGCTTCTGACCTCTTAATTTTTACTTTTTTAAGTTGCAAATTTAATGATGGGACTCTGGGCAGACGATAATGAGACCGTAATGATATTCTACAAATGTGCCTAATGTTTCATTTTTGTAGAAATGAACAGTTTTTGAGACATATAGATATTTTGACACACAGTATTCCTCCTCCTCGAACTTTTTCACTGCACTAATGACTATAATTTTTATTTATGAATAGTTGAGAGGTTCCTCCATCAACATAGCACCAGGGCCACTGGTAGCCCCGGGGAGAGTGGGGTCAAATTCGCCGTGACAGTCACAGGCTGCACATGGAATCAGAAGGAAGGCATCTGTGTTACACGCCCTTTCACTCTTTCTTTTACTCAAGTATAGAAAATGATTCATTCTTATGTAAGAAAGTGAAACAATGATGCATAAAATGCCAACTATATTTGTAAATGAAGTAAGATATTTTGAATCATCAAAATTCATGTGTGCTAGAGAGTTGGTCTCTATAAAATTTCACTTTAAATATGACTTCGAACTTCGGGTAAAAATGGAAAGATTTGAAAAGCAGAAGTTTTTTAAAATTGAAGTTCCAAAAAAATTTCGGAAGCTGGGTGTGGTGGTGCACATGTGTAATCCCAGCACTCAGGAAACTGAGGCAGGAGAATTGCAGTGAGCTCAAGGCCAGCCTGAACTACATAGTAAGAACCTGTCTCAAAAAACAAACAAACAGAAAAAGAAAACAAAATTTAGCAAACCTGGAAGCGTGCTTCTGAATGAAGAAGTTGGCTGAACTGCAGGCACACAGGGACCCTTCTACATTGTTAGTGGGCGTATAAACTGCTACAGACACTAGGAAGATCAGTATGGAGATTCCTCAGGAAACTGAAACCAGGAACTCCATTTGACCTAGCTATTTCCCATCTAGATTTCTTCCTAAAAGGGTTAAAGACATCATAAAACAGTGAGACACGGACACCTATGTTTATAGCAACCTAATTCATAATAGCCAAATCCTTAAAGTAGTCTGTATTTCTATTAACAGATGAATGGGTGAAAAAGCATGGTGCTTACATACAGAGGGGTATAGCTGTGCCTAAAGACAGTTGAAGTTGAGTCATTTGTACGAAAATAGATGCAACTTCAGACCATAATGCTAAGTGAAATAAACACAAGTTTAAATATCCTATGGTTTCTCTTATATGCAAAACTCAAATTATAAATGAAAAGTAAAATAAAAGGTAATAGGAAGTAGGGAAACAGATTTTTCTCAAAGAGGGAGGGATAAAGAGAAGGAGAGAGGGAAAAATGGAAGAGGGAACAGGCATGAAATACAGAATTAAAATGCATCGCGTGCATGTATCAATTCCACACAAGAAACGGAAGCATTATCTACTGAAAACATGTACTAATAAAAATAAGTAAAGAAAAGAAAAATGAATGTATTTTGACAAAGACACTGTCTGTCTTCTTGCATGTTACAAGTCCAGCAAGTCATCCTCAGCAAATATTATCACCAATTTAGGAAAATAACCTTTCTATCAGGAGGAAGTTACAATGGTCAGTGTAAAATACAGAATTTCCAGAAAAATTGATTAAAATAACTGTAGAGGAAAATAAGTTTCTGCAGTTCATGTAAAGGCCTTTCTGAATATATATATATATATATATATATATATATATATATATATGTAAAATCTGTGTAAAAGGCAGCAGCAAAAAAGAAATTATTTTTCCTCTTGTCTTCCTCTTTTCTCTTTAAGAAATCCTTTCTGTGCACTAAAAATGAGATGATCAAAAGAGGAGGGAAAAGTGCTTCACCTACCATCATTTCCCACCTGAAGACTTAGAGGCACTGAGAGAGAGGCGAAAGAAATTAGTGCTTTGGATGCAGATGCTTCCCCTTTGAAAGAAATTGCTTAAACCAAGAGTTGGGAAATGTTTTCTAGAATCAACCAGATAGTAAACATTGTAGGTTGCCTGATGCCATATGGTTTTGTTCAACCATGTAACCATGCCATTACAAGATAAAAGCACTCACGGATAATATGTATGCATTCCAATAAAACTATCCACAGAAACAGGTGGAGACCAGATTTGGCCCACAGCTTGATGTTCCTCATTGCTACCTTCAAGTACGGAAATATTTTTACTAAGAGAAGTTTGAGAGACAGAGACAGAGACAGAGACAGAGACAGAGACAGTCAGAGAGATCTTCAGTGCAGTGTATCCTAATCTGTTGTTTAAGGACTCATTCAGGGCATCTAATTGAATTTTAAAAATCCATGAAAAGTATTATAATTTTCATAAGGTTTTTAGATTTAGCCTAAAAATCTAAAACTCCTTTTTAAAACATTTATCACTATCATTTATGTGATTTGTGAGAAGAATCAGCAGAATTCCAAGACATCCAAAATTTGAACCCCAGTTTCTAGATCTGATCTTTATGTTTGGAAGGGAGAGAAAACTACGTAAGTGCTGAATTTATTATTTTTTTAAAGAAACTAATACATTGTCACTATCGCAGCTGTAGTTTTTCTCCATTTTGCTGAGGACTCTTAGGTCACATCTGAAATCTTAAAAGCAGAAGGTGAATAAGTATGCTCAAAGCCAGCAGTACCTGATACACAAGTAAGACTGCAGCTTTAATGCTTTATTTCTTACTCTTCAAATTATATCCCAACATATATAATTTTCACCATATCCAATCTTCCACTGGAGTATCAGTCATGGTTATTGTTGATTGAGAAAAGAAAGATTTATAAATACAGCTATTGTCAACAGTGTTATGAAATATGTAAAATAGAAGGCTTAAACACATAATAACAAGCCTGTAGGTTTAGGACCCATGACCAAGGCTCTGTTTCAGGGGAATAGAAATAAGAGTTTTATAAATGCCATGGGATTGGGTCCTATCTTCAGGACCTGCTTAGAATTTAACTTAGATGTAGTGATTTATGAGATAAGAGCTGTAATGAAGAAACAGTGGCATCATTAGATAAAAATGTAAAGGCGCAAAGTCTGATTGTAAGGCAAGTGGGCAAAGCGAAAACCATTGTAAGGCTGTCATATTTTGAATGAAATCTTTATAGAAAGCCTTTAAGAGGTTTTCGAACTTGAAAACAGGAGGATAAAAATTATCTTTCTTAGAGTTGACAAAAATCTCTTTGGCTTTAAAATTCACTATCTCCAAGTGTGTCTGACAAAAGTATCCATTAATCCAGATATCCACTCTTAAGGAGACACCCCCACATTTATAAAGCTATATTACAGACTTTTTTTGTTTTGTTTATAAGTTCCATCATCCAACTCTATTAATTGGAAGCACGCATGGTCCCATAAGAGAATTAGGATTTTAGGAATGTGAAAACTAATTTTCCTTTCATTAGGATATAAAGAAAGAAAGGGAAAGTAGGGGTTTTTTTCCCCTATTAGGGCAGGACTGCTTTTCATGTTTGCCTGGGGCCTGGAGAATTGCTTCAGTGAGTCCCTGAGTCCTAATGACACCCTCTCCAACTGTCTAAAACATGCGTAAGCAACTCACAAGCCCGAGAAGCTGCACACACTCTTGAACTATCTACCCTGGCTATGCAGGCTTGGCTTCTTGCTCTCCACAGCGACCCTGGAGAGCAGGTTGGGAAAGGTCCATCTTTTGCAACGCGTACGGTGAGTGAACAGTGTTTCACTCCAGCCCCTGCAGCACAGAAGGAGCCTTCTCTGTGACACATACCGTATGATGTAGATTAGCTGTACAGTACCAAATTAAAAAGCTCTTATAAAAACTTCTGTTACTATTTATGGCTCCCTGGGTGTTACCTAAACTGGCTACTGCTCAGACAATTACAAGTGCCTCAGTGAGTGTGAGCGTGCATGTGTCTAACTCACGATACACACGGCGAGCGGTGAGGCAAAGCCGTCCAAGTCGTCTTTATTGAGGTTGCCTGCTCTGTGCACTGCCGGCCAGATAATGACAAAAGAAATTTTTAAAAACTGCTTTGCAGATGGTCTTCCTGGAAGAGTCAGCTACAGTCATACTGTTTCCTTTAGTGCACACTATTAATATCATTCAAAAATGAGCAGGTTAGCTGGCCGACTTGTCCCACAGTAATTTAAGCTCATGAAAGTCTTCAGTACATTGGGAGTTATATGATTAGTAAATTTAATGAAACTACCTAAAGGCTGTGTTTTGTTGCTAAATTCATAAAGAAAAGTGACCTTCAACCTGGACAGGATCAGGGTCCGGCAGATGATTCTTCCTTTGGTGTACAATGCCATTTTGAGAAATGGCAAAGTGGCATAGATTCGATTTACTGGTATTGACTGGGTATATCAACTCGACTATGGAACTCAAAAATCAATGCCCTGGTGTTTAGATTCTCGCGATCTTCCAAAGGACAGCAGAAGTAACAGGGTCACACTGTTGGATGACAGATGCCAGTCAGTGATATGAGCTCCCATATGGTATTGCAGGACAGAGTAAAATTCTAAACACATCTGAGAAGCAGCAGATGTCTGAAATAAAGGGAACAATGAGCTGGGGAAATGTTAGACTTTGGCCTAGTGCAAAAGAGCTTTTTAGGTAAAATAATGACTTGAATTGAAAAAAAAAAATCAAGATAACACTGGCAGAAATATGGTCCACACGAGCCTACGAGTCAACCAGAATTATTATTTGGACAGCTACTTGATGGGATGATTTGGAGGTAAAATGAAAGGAAAAAGGATAATTATTGTTTTCATGGTGCATACATTTAGCTAGAGAGTGAGCACATACATTTTTGCAGGATCACATGTGTTTACAAATCTGTTTGAGCAATGACAAGAACTTGGATTTTGAATCAAAACAATTATTGCTGCTCTTGCTTAGCTCAGAACACATCAGCAGCAGAAACCACAGGGACAGAGACAGCACCAAGGGCCACAAGAGCAGGCTTACCGCGTTCTTTTGCATGACTGGGCAGGATGTACAGTCACTCCAACTGGAGCCGCTGACTTTCCGTGATGGTTGTGGTGCTGTTTGGTGTTTGCTTTTTCCCATTTAGGTGAATGCAGGCCAGCAGTGTACAGTAGATCAGTAAACCCTGCGTAGTGCGTGACTGCATAGGGTGAGTTATAGGAAGCAGAAGAAAAACAAATGTAGAGTAGGATTTGAAGTAACCTGAACTGACTATGGAAAAGCTAGACCCTTTCTGCAGCCCTTGCTATTACAAATACGTAGCCCACTTGCTCCCCATACCTTATTTAAACAGCATCTCAGTTTCACTTTTACATGTGAAGTATGCTAAATAATTATTCTGTCCCCATTTGGCCCTCAAAAGGCTATGAGAATTGAGTGATCTCTATTGGATCTCTCAGATTCTCCATAGCATTTTCATGGGCTTGGAGTGTCTGACACTCTTTAGGAGACATATTTATATATATATATTTTTAGCATTGCAATATTGTTTTGCTCACTTTCAAAGATTTTTTTCTATTTCTGTCATTGAACAGAAAGATCCAGTACTGTTATCTGACCACTATGTTTAAATTCTAAAATGAATAATTGTAATTATCACTGTACTTTTTTTCCCAAGCAGCCACTTAACTGACAGTGGTCGCACCCTGAGAAAGAAGTTGGGACAGCTAGTTTCTCACACTTGTAGATCATTCAAAAAATAGTAGGATCTAAATCATCATCAGGATATTTCTGTATATCACAATCTGTTTCTAATTTTTAGGTAGAGTTTATCCAAACTGATACATTAGGGTTCAAGGAGGATGCATACAAACACCAGTGGTAGAAGCACACCTAGCTCATTTACCTGAGTTTTAGTACTAATGCTGAATATTACTTCAAAATTCAACCAACTGATTTTCTCCCAAATTTAAAACTACTCCGAGATATTTAAATAATTGGAAAATCCAGTTATTTTAGTTAGATCTGTATATAGCAATTCGCTGAAACCTAAGAAAAAATTTTCTACTTGTGCACATTAAATTCTGCATTTTTCCACTGTCTGTGATCGTGTATGTATTTTCAATCTTAAAAGATTAAGAAGCTTAAAAGATGATTGTTAAGGGTTGACCTGCATAGATAAATAAAAGTGTTAATCCTAAAGAAGAAAATCTGAATTAGAAATGAGGTAATTAGAAGTGCAGATATAATGTGTCAAATAAGTAGATAAGCATGGAAGATTTAGGTCCACCAATGGACACAGTCTTAATAAGTTTGCCATTCTCACTCATTGGTCAAGTCGATGCCAAGAAATTGTGTATTCTTAGTGATAGCAGTCAGAAATCTTTCAGTAATTTGGGACAAAATAGAAATAAAGCCAGCATTTTATTTGCTACAGTATAATGAGGTCAAGGACCAGTGAACCATTACTATAGAAACCACATTTTTAAATTAATTAATGAATGAATTGCATGCCCTTTAAGTGACCCTCATATCAGTGATATTACTTTCCTGGCTTTTTATAGCCATGCTTGTGATGGCTTTCCAGGGTTTTCATCTGCATTGCCTGATTTGCATGTGGAGGAGGCCGTCCCTGCAGCAAAGCAATATGGGAAGTGATTTCTAATCCTCCATCTTCTGTCACAGGATGGTGTTCAAGGAGGTCACCTAAAACAGAGATTGTGAACCTCAACTTATTCTACCTATGGGAGAAGTTGTAGATTTGCTGACCCTCATCACAGAAAAAGAACTGTCAAGATTTACTAGTGAGAGGCATAAAGGGATGAACTGGACAGAATTTTAAAAGCATACACTAAGAAGGGAGGGTAGTCCTTCAGAAAGAGAAAAAGAGACAGAGAGACAGAGACAGAGAAACAGAGAGAGACAGAGAGAGAGAGAAATGCTATGGCCTGGATATGAATAAATGTTTGTGATTTGGGGGTTGAGAATCCATGGAAAGAGGGTGTTCAACTTACAGGTGTAACGCGATGGCCCTGTTAGGCAGATATTTAACATTAGCAGGCCTGAGGGACAAGTAGGCTGGGGATCTAAAGCAGCATGTATTGCCCGCTGAATAAAGAAACAAATACATGGATGTGTAATGCATTTATAATCACTCATTAATGCTCAAACCAATGAAATCCCACAGAGCACAGCTGCATCTTAAGGTTGTGCACTGTGCATGTCCCTCTGACACCTGGCCATCTGGCTGTCTAACTCCAGAACAAGGCACACTGCGTTCCAGCTGGCGCAGAGGACAACCTGATACCATCAGCAAAGAAAATGCTGTTTTTAAATTTAAATTTTGAATTTATTAGTACATGCTTGCATTACGTGAAGTTTATATTCATCTTGGGGAGTAGGTGCACGTACCTAACATAGCGTGCTTTCTTTAAGTTCCTTTCCCTTCCTACCCTCCTGCCCTCTAACTCTCTTTTCCCCATTTACAATCTTGTTGATATTATCCTTAGCTTATGTTTATGACATATAATGTCGGCATTCATTGTGGGTAATTGGTACCTGTACATAGCATAAAGACCCTCCTGCTTTGGACTGGGACTTGCTTTACATTAATAATTTAATCTTTTATAAGTTTCTTATATGACTAAAGCCCCAGGAAACACAGACCATCTAACAAGGACAGGTGGACACTTTGCAATTGCTAAGTAACTTCTAAGTAAAACATTAATAAGCACCACCATTATCCATGTTCCTTGGACCCTAAGAGTAACTCTTGGGTGTGTTAAAATGCAGCCAAATTCCCACTCAGGTGTAAATGCCATCCTGACACTGCCTGTCTTCTGCTTGAAGGTGTAACTCTCTCTATATCTACTTCACCTGCACTTCTGGGCAGCATACAGATCTTGACTGAATTCTTTCATTAAGGACTCAAAGAACCGAGGATCAAGGAAGAGAAGGCCCTGTTCCCTGCAGTGTCAGAACCAAGTTTCTGGGACAACAGCCTTTCCACAGGCTTAAAGCTCATCTTGCAGGTGAGTGGGGACTGACCGCTCTTGGAGGAGAGGACGTCCATAGCAGGGAAAAGCATGGAGCCCAGTCAAAGTGGGTTTAATACCTTTGGGAATTAGGATTATTACTATGTCTAGTGAGGTTTGTAGAAGGGAAAAATGCCTGAGTAACTTTTGGGGCCTAAAGTTGCAGTTTTTCTTAAAAGTATTATTTTAAAATTATGAATTTCCTTACCTCCTCTCTACCTATCTTGATCTCTTCTATCCTACCGCAACTTCTATTGCATGAGACCCTAGGACCATTTTGGAGACTGTGCTATCTTTAGAGTGGATGTAACATTTCAAGGTCTGCTGCTTTCAGCTGCTAAATGTGTAATTATTCTATCTAAAAGATATGGGATGTTTTTGGTGTTGTGAAATTAGTATAGTTCATTTTGGAGACTATATCACATTATTATAAATAACCACTTATTCTCTCTCACCAGAAGAAATTGTCATTTGCTTCTTTTCTTTCTTTTATGTATTACTTGTTCATTTATATTTTGGCTTCCATTTTTTAAAAAATCTACTTAGATCAGCACCCTAATTGAAAGCTCCTTTACGTCCCAGTGGTTTGAAATTTATTTTTAATTGTATATTTTATTAAAGAAATCTTGAAAAGCAGTTGCTTCTCCAAAGATACTTAAATATTTCTCAAGTGTTTTGAATACCCTTCTGGCTATGACTCCAAAACTCTGTGATTTTTCTACAATAAAACCTCACATAAATTTGGATGGTCATTTTATTATTCTGTTTTCAGTGACTTGAATCAAATTGCTAAAATGTTGATCCAAAAATAACCACAGAAAAAATTCTGCATCCAGAGATTGATTCAACCGTGGTGAAAAGACACTGTTCTTGTTAGGGTCTGGCCCATTGTGTAGTACCCCAAGAAGTTGCCTTATGAAAGGTTCTACCTGCCCCCCTCCACCTGACCCACAAGCTGGAAAGACCTGTGAAGTATCAGGAAATATCTGCGAAGTATTTTGAGAGCTCCAGATGAGAGGCAGTTTGTGAGTGAAAAATATCATTGTTATTAACAATGGAAATATCACCAATGCCTGGGAAGTAATTCTTGAATTTAGGTCATTTTCCAAAACATTGAAGTACTGTTTTGCCTTCCATCACCAACTACCAAATAAAGGGAAATTCATCTCCTTATAATGAACAAAGTAGATGTAGGGAATACTATTTATACATCTTTGTTTTTTTTCTTTGGATTTTGAATTACAGGAGTAAATAGATGACCCCAACTAGCTGTATACAGATGGACATTTACTTTGACAGGTTGTCAATAATGTTCCGTGGTGTCCAACCAATGCATACTGCGGAAAGAGACTGGAAAGCAGGCAGTTTCTGTGAGCAGGGCTACAGAATTACACCGGGTTTACCAAGTGTGTACCTGGGGTCTTTATTTAATTACTACGTAATTAACAAGCAGTCTGTTCCTTA
Organism: Dasyprocta punctata; assembly: GCA_004363535.1. Lineage (NCBI taxonomy): Eukaryota > Metazoa > Chordata > Mammalia > Rodentia > Dasyproctidae > Dasyprocta > Dasyprocta punctata. The sequence continues at coordinate 15,850 of RJWM01016058.1, read as the reverse complement.
CTCACACTGCTACCTTTCCCAGCTCATGTGAAAGGTTCGTGTAACAGATGCAGGGATTCTGGTATCTTATGGAGGATTTCAGAACACCTGATGAATGAGGGCCACACCAGAGGACGCAAAGTTCCTTCATTAATCATTCATTGCATTGTAACTATTTCCCATCTTATTCTCGTTTATTCTTTCAGGAAAAGAAGACATTGTTCTCGATGGCAGCCGAACTCTTAACCGGGTAGCATGCTAGATAGTTTATTATACTGACTGCTTCCATCTTTCCATTTAGCACAGGAGAGGAGAACTTTTTGAAAAACTTGTTTCTGAGAATGTCAGGTTCCTAGCAGGCACCAGATTGTGTCACATTTCAAAGATTGTAGCTCAGTAATAAAAAGAAGGGAACGTGTTAGATTTAGTTTGCATTTAAATACATAGATATTAAGGGGAGAATGGGTATGAAAGAGATCATGGCAAAAGTTTATTTGGTAATGAAATCCAGCCACAATTTTCAATTTTTTTCCACATTTGGTTACTGGGTATATAGGGTAGGGATTATGAAGCACTTCTTAGCTGTGTTTCAAAGTGCTTAGGATGAAGGGTGATGTATTTCAACAGCGAATGACTAAACAGTCCAAATTTCAAGTCACCCTAGAAAATATTAGGGGGAAACAAATGGCTGCAGCAGAAATTTGCAATTCAAATTGAAGTCGTTTCCTCTCCCAAGCTGGAAACTGCCTCCTTCAGAAAGGAAAAACAGAAACGTCACTCCGGCTGTGAACAGCCACCACACAGAGTAGGGCCGGAGCAGGTGTTCACTGTTACATCGTGTCACCATCGTGGGAAGATGCAGTTCATGTTTTAAAATATTTCATGCTTATTCTTAATTTCCTGGATCTTTCTCAGACTTTTGCATTTCTAGCTGTCAAGGAGCTGTGTGTAACGAGATATTTGTGTGCTGATATTGGCCGAGTGTTCTTTCTTTTCATCTTTTCTGCACACATAGTGTTTGCCTTTCCAGGTACAGCAGGAGTAACAGTACTGTGAAGAAAATGTCCTCTCCTGTGGCTTTTTTTCTCCTCAGCAAAGTTTTAAAATTTGAATTGCTAATTTTTCATCAAAGCATATGGATAATGGTCCAGTAACCTAAGTCAATAAAGGAGGTGGTCAGTTCAGCCACTAAAAAGGCACATAGAGATGAATATAAAGATTGGGGAACTCATTAAGGGCTGCTTTACAGTTTCACAAAAGGACCCAGAAGGTATCCTGGACTTCTGCACATGAGCTTGAAGTTGTTTTCCAGGCATCTTCCAGGATTCAACTTGCAATCAAAATCAATTTGGCAGGTGCAAAGAAACTTTGGCAGAGAGAAAATAGGTGCTATTCAGGAATGAAAAAACGGTTTGTCTCCATAACTCCAAAAGAAGTTCGAGAACTAAAGATCAAGGTAATGCTGTATTGTGGAACTTATATTGGACCAATGACTTTTCTGAAATAACAGGTTGATTTGGGGTGATTAGGCCAATTCTCAGGGAATCAGATGCAAAGGCAACCCTTGTCTTCCTCTTAATCCTGTCGTAGAGTTGGGCACAGAAGGACACTCACACATGTGGGAGTGACTCTGCACACCGCATAGGCAAACTACACTTCTACTAGAATATAATTTATGAATGAGTATGTGCTGCAAAGATTGGAAACATACCAAATAATTATATATTTTTTTCTCAATGACTGGGCACTAGTAAAACAACGTGACAAGTAAAACATTAAACAGTGTTTTCACATTCTTTTAAATTTTAACCAATGTTTATGTATTTGCTTCTATAACCTGCCTTTTTCTTTCCCTCTACTTCTCAATGTTTTGTGTTTATTGGCTCTGAGGAGGAACAGAAAGCAGATAATATGTGGTATGCTCCTGACTTTGATTTCCAAAAGCCTGTAAATCTTGCAGAAATAGCCTGTTGCAGGCAGTGAAATGATGGGGAGAAACTGAGTACCAAGGGTCCCACCAACCTGGCCAAGAAGTATGTTTCCTCAGCCAATGAAACAGAAAGAGAAAAGTAATACAAGGGAAGATTCCAATGTATTGAAGAAAAAGTAGCTCCTGGCCTTTCTCACACAAAGCACCCTGAAAAGCTTGTCCAGTAACATGAGGTCAACAGGAGCACAGGAAAATTTCAGGAAGTCCTAGGTCCCTCGTGTGAGCCAGGAAATAATTCCACAAAAACAGTGTTGGCTGGGAAACATTTGAGAGAGTGCCTGGATCTTAAGGAGCCATGAATATCAACAAGCCAGTGGGTGATGGTCAATTTGTTCATACTAGGAAAACAGAGAGTCACATTCATCAGTGTTGTAATGCTATGCTCGCTTCCTGGTCTTTAAACTCCAGACGTACTCTGAAAAGACTAGTGTCCAGTTTTCTTGTCAACCCCCATTTTTCCAATTTTGATACATAGAAATTGTATAGCCTTGTGTTTGTACAGTTCAGTTAAAAATATTCATTGCATACCTGAGATTTTCTTAAGTTGATTTCCTCTGAAAAGGGGAGACTGAGGCAAAGACATGTTTGCTGACGTTTTATTTAGGAAGAAATATCCCAAGAAAACAGAGTGAAAGGGAAGGAACCATGATTCAGAAATAGAAGAAAATCTCATTACTAAAAACAAATGCTGTGGTGCTTCTTGCTGTAGGACCTCTAAGGAGTATGTATGGGTTTGATCCTGGGTTCCCCCAAAATCTCATGTAATTGTGGCATGGACGGAGCTGAGTCTGGCATTCATGATTGGTTTGTTATCTAGCACTGGAATTGGTGGTGTGAGTGCTGCACCCACACAGGTGTGGAACTGACATACAGTGTAAGGGTGAGAGGAAGGCAAATCTTTCTCTCTCTTGCCACTTTGCCTTGCTGTTTGGTGGCTACCATGAATGGCTGGCCCACCACGGCACGCTGCCTTGGAGCCAACTAAGTATGGACTGAAACCCCCGAGAACTGTAAGAAATAAACCTTTCTTTCCCTAATTTTGGGCATCAGATATTTTGTCCCAGCAATGAATGAAAGGTAACTAAGACAGAGTGTGACAAAGTCTCCTAGGATTGTGTACCGGCTCTCATCCCCACTGATTGAGGGAAGCTTCAGGGAACCATAACTCTCATCAATGCATTCATTTTTTACTTAGGCTGATTGGAATTCTGTGACTTTGAGGAAAACTCTGAAACATGGCAACAGAGAAAGACGTTCAGCATGCATTTTATTGATTTGTTGTCAGCATGCATAGAAACATTCATCACCATGGCATTAGAAACCAGACCTGGGCTGAAAAGAAGCAATAAGGAATGTAAAAATCATCTGCTATAGTTCCTCTCTCACACACCTCAGACCTACTTTTGCCCAACATTATGCACATCTCTTACTGATTCTTGAAATTTGGGGTAAATAGAATCTATAATGAAGGGTTAGTGGAACACATTACAGGCATATGCAGAGACCATATGTCGTCAAATTTGCTTTCCTTTAAGTTTTTCCAGCTCTTCAGCTCTGTGACTCAGTCCACACTTTTAAGAGCCCACATTTTATGAACATAGGATTGCCTTGCTTTGGTAGACACAAAATTACTGAGAAAATCTCCCTGTGAATTCCTGAAGTTTAGAGATAAGTTTTGCTATGCCCCAAGTATGTAAACAGTAACTCATGCTCTAATGAAGTAAAAAAACTGAAATAAAAAGCATGAATAGTCCAAATTGATGACTACTTCTATAATTTTATATTCAAGGGACTTTTGTTGTATCTCTTGGTAGAAACATACCCCACGAATGTCAATAATCTAAGAGAAGATGAAGAGACAAATTCCACAAGCTCACTAGATGTAATGGTGTGAGAGGTCAGTCTTCTACTTGGCTCACAGAAATGTGTATTCCAGCTATTAGAGACTCCACACCACAGTTTAGCTATTGGTTGATCACATATATTGTATTCTGAAGGACAGAAACTCAACCTGCTGGACGTTGTCCTTAAAATGTAGACTTTAACAGTCCACACAAACATTCTGTTAGATCAACTGCATGGGAAACAGTAGAGGAGGATAAGATCAGTGTATGATGCAGTAATGCAACAAATGCTGTTCTTCCTTCACTGGAAATATGGCCATGGGTCTGAAGCGAAGGTACACTACATTTCATGCCAGCATATCAGACATTTTATAAGTACTCTCACACTGCTGCCAGTAGAGACATTGTGAAAAGAGAAACAAACATGTCTAGACTGTCAGGTCTAATAAGGATCCATGACTGCTTCCTGTGGAATGAAATGGATCTCATAGCTTTAGCTGGTACAAAGTGGCTAGCTGTGTCTTCTTGAGGATTTTACCATATGGAGGCCTCGGATATGCCTGGTGCTCAGCATCGACAGCTTTGGTAGCTGGATCAGCTTACTTAGAAGGGGCACTTGCTGGTGGGACCATGCATAGACTTTATCCAAGATCTATGCACATATTTTGAGTTTATAGCCACACACAATGCAGTCACAGAAAACAGAAGCTGGTATCTTCTGAAATGGTTCTCTCTGATTTTGATTCATCTGCTACAGAAATGCTTTGTGCCCACAAGCATACATTTATACTATTCATCTCTGCTGAATCGCTGCTGAATTTTTCAACACTTCTTTTTACTTTCCTCCCTAATGAGCAAAACTTTTTCAAATTTTTCAGGATTTCATGTGCATTACTACTTTACACCAAATATCTCTCCATAAAAAATGAACAATAAACAGAGTTCTAGAAGTGGCCAGCCAAGACTGGTTCCCCTCACCACTACCTTTTACCACTGCTCCCAAAACAAAGCATGGAGTGGCAAAGAATATCTTCAGTTTTCAGTGGTGTAATGGAGAAAACCATCAGACGGCGAGGTGAGTTTGTTCTTCTCATTCATGTGGTTGTAGGCTCAAGTCATGTGTAAGTCAGAGTCTTGACTGCCAGTGAAACACCAGAGAGCAATATGACAGTCTCATCTCTGTGTCCATGAGACTGACTTGTGTTTTCTGAACCTGCTCGCATATGATTCTGAACATATCATTTCCATTACATGACAGATTGCTACTAATTAATATGACATTAGCAATTACAACATAATCAATCATTGTTTAAGCACAGTGTTCTCCTGAGTGTGTTAATGATTTACCATTCTTGTGGGCTATATGATGAAGAAATAAGATTTAATCTAGCCTTGCAATGAGACAGTGAATATGCTGTAACCATTCCCCTATAAAGGAAATTGGATGATATTCTTCTTATTGATGGATCTGAAAATAACCACATTTTTCTGGTAAATAGCTGCATATTATATTACAGAAACTATGTAAAGCTATTCCAAGAAACATGCTTTGTCTATCAAAAACTTGTGATAGTGAATATTATTTATATGTTTAATTATGTTTATAGTAACCACTAATCATCCAAGACAATCCTCAAATTGTTTTAAACATTATAAATTCTTAAATTCGTAAGAGTACCAATAATCTCAGTAAGAGATGTTAGTATAAGAGACAGTTTAGCTACATAGTTAATAAAAAGGCTGATAGGAAGAGACACAGCCTAAAATGGAGTCTGACTGGTCACAGGAAACATGATGAGTTAGAACAAACATAGGCATGTAGACAGAATAGTATGCACCAGGGGAATAGCTCCTCCTTACATCTAGTTTCAAGGGCTTTGGGGATGCCGAGTAAACTGGTTCCATTTAGCCCATGATTTCATGGCACTCTAATGTTTTGGATTTTTCTTTTTGTCAAAATGAGGATAATTTTATGTGCTCAGGCTTCACTCTTCCTATCACAATCTGTGATCTGTTACAGATTCTAGGACCAAAGTGAGCGTCTTGGAAACTGCTAAAGTATTTCAACATACTGGAGAGAACACAAAGCAGAAATAAATCTGAGGAACACAATTCTGCTAAAAGAGAAATGCAAGCCGGGCGTGGTGGCACACGCCTTTAATCCCAGCACTCGGGAGGCTGAGGTAGGCGGAGCGTTGTGAGTTCGAGGCCGGCTTGGGCTACAAAGCGAGCGCAAGGCCGGCCTGAGCTGCACAGTGTGACCCTGCCTCAAAAAACCAGGGCCGGGAGTTTGGCTCAGTGCCTTAAGCACCTGCCCTGACAGGCACGAGGTTGTGAGTTCAATCCCCGGTGCTGCAAAAAAAAAAAAAAAAAAAAATAAATAAATAAATAAAATAAAAGAGAAATGCAGTAGATAAATTTCACATTCATCTGACTTTTCTTTAAAAGTTTTTCCTAGTTTATCACATTTGAGAATGATGCCTATAATGTGATAAATTAGGAAGTGGTAATCTTCATGAACAGAAAAGGGGGAGTTGTATTTAAGGAACTTTATAGATTTTCTACATGATTTCCATCAAGTCAAAAATTCTAAATCATGATCCTTTCTTAGAAAGATTTAGTGATTTAAAAATTATGAAAAACCAGGGATAAAAGTAACCAAACAAACCCAGTGTGGTGGCACACACCTGTAATTCCAGCACTGGGGAGGTTAAGGCAAGAGGATCATTGCAAGACCAGCCTGGGCCACAAAGTGAGCTCAAGGCCAGTCTGAACTGCACAGCAAGATACTGTCTCGAAAAGACAAAAAAAAAAAAAAAAAAAAAAAAAAAATTTACTCTGATACGAGAATTGAGTCTGAATTTTTAAATAATTGTTAAAAATTTGTTGAAACAGAGGAAGGGATGGTCAAAACAGAATGAAATATATAGGGTTCCAGAAAAAAAAAAACTGTCCTTATAAAATCTTAAAACAGAATAAGCAAAATTTAAAAATATACTAGATAAATATAAAAAGAATCTGAACTCAGGAGAAGACAGAATTATTAAATTCAGTGACAGATCAATAGAAAGTCACCTAAATTAACACAAGGGAGAAGTAGTTTTCACATGATAAAATGGAATGTAAGCGGAAATGTGATTTATGGATAAGTATTGTAAGATTAATAATTGGTGTCCCTATGAAGAATGAAAGAAAAAGTAACATTTGAAGAGAAAATGACTGAGAGCATATCAAACCTGTAAAGAGATCTCAACCTATATATTTCAGGTCAGTGAAATGCAAACAGCAAAAACACATGAAAAAAAATCACACTTAGATGCATCATAGCCAAATTTCTGAACACCAAAGTTAGAAGGAAAAAAACCCTTCAATGAACAAGAAAAATCAAATATATTATTTTCAAAGAAGTAGCAATAAAATTAATGCCTGACTACTTAATGGAAACTATAGAATGCAGAAAACAATAAAATAATATTGAAGGTGGAAACTGACCAGCCAGTCGGTCTGAGAGCAAAGACTACCCAGTGGGGATCTGCAGAAACCAGTGACTCTGGAACCGAGAAATGAGGCCCTTATGTTGCCATCCATGCAGATTACTAGACAACAGGGTGTCATGTGACAGCTGGCTGAATGTATAAATAAACGTCCCTACAGTGATGAGACAGTTCCTTTCCTCTCATCAAGAGAGGACTCCACCTGACCCCATCTTTTGTCTCTTAATTTTCTCATCCCCTGATGATCCTTTACCCTGGGAGCCTCAAAAGCTGCACTAGTCACAGCATAATATATTTTAAAAGCACTGCATGTGTGTGTGTGTGTGTGTGTGTGTGTGTGTGTGTGTGTATGTTGGAGGGTTCTATTCTTGAACTCTATAACTAGTGAAAGTATTCTTCAATAGTGGAGCGTAAATGAAGACCTTTAGGTACAAACAAAATCTGAGAGAGTTTATTACCCAGAGATTCACACTGCACAAAATGTGTGAAATACATAAGGAAGATTTTAGATGAAAGGAAATGGTTTCAGATAGAAACTTTGAACTACATAAAAGACTGAAGAATTAGAAAACGAAAGGCTGTGGGTAAATATGAAAGGATTTAACTGTATAGTGCAATGGTAACCATATTTTGAGTAACATATGTAGAGAGAAATCAGGTGATAACAAAAATAATACATAAGCTAAACATAAGTTAAAGCATAAACATACATAAAACACAAGCTAAAACAAAAACATAAGCTAAAACAAAAGCATAAGCTAAACTTTTAAAAGTTTCTTGCATTTTTCTGTGAGCAATAAATGTACAAAACAAAGTAGATAATAATAAAACAAGTATGCACATCTATGGAATCCAGTAAAAGAACAATTCAAATGTTTAAAACGTCTAACAAAATAGTTATTCTATTTTAATTTCATACCTAAATACGTCAGAAATACCAATAGATTTTACCTGAAGGCTTTTTACACCCACTGTGAGATGCAAGCCCGCTGAGACTGTGTTCACTCTTGCACTCTGTGAGTCCCAGTCAGTGGTATTTTGAGTCGCCTGACATGAGCGCTACATTAGATTCTATATCCGATACCTCTTATAGATTATCTCATGGATGGCTACTGGTTCATTTAGGAAAAGATTTACAGGATGTTCAGAGCTTGACTTTCAGTGGCATTTCAGGGTCCCTGCTCAAGTAGGAATTGGCTTCCCATTCAATCAGTGAAAATCATAAAGTATTATAGGAGTTCTGCAAGCAAAGGGAAAATAAAGGGGCACACACACCAAGGGTCAGCAAAATAGCTGCCCCCTGACCAGCATAAGCATGCAACTTTTACTGAGATAAAGAACAAAGAAACTTATACTGTGCATGTTTAGATTATATAACTGGTTTGCTTCTTGGCCTTAAGGGACCTCGTGCTTTTATCTTGAGGGAATGTTTCAAGGCCTGCACTTTCTACCAAGACACTGTCAACAGGATGTGTCGGAGACAAAATGGAGTTGGTGCAATCTCTCTACAAAATATAACTAAATTAAAGAGAAAAATAAAAGATGGATAATAGGAAATAAGGAAGTAGAACATGTGGAGATAGGAAGAGGTCCCAGGAATGGGGGAATAGGGGAGAGAGGGTAAAGACAGGGAGTAAAGAGGATTATGGGTCGTTGTGTGTGTACCAATTCTCCATGATGAATGCCTTCATTATGTATCACAAACAAGTCAAGAAGAACCTTCGTCAGCTGTCTTTCTGTCTTCTCCAAGAGCCAAGTGGTTTATTAGCCATTGCCGTAATCTCTGCCCAAGAGTCAGCCTAGTGTACTCTAGTCTGGGTATCTATTAGAAAAACTGTATTGTTCACTATTATCTACTATTCCTGCCCTGTAACAGTGCCCCATTGCAGACTGTCACCTCAAAACCAGGGTCACGGTGTGCTCTTACCAAGCATCAGGGCTCACAGGAATTCTAATCGCTAAAAAGAAAGCTCTGTATGCACATCTCCCCCAACCGCTCCAGCTCAGCTCATGAGAATGGACCTGGCAAAGGGCAGTGGAATTGGCAAAAAAGTAGTGTCTCCTGGGACTTACCTCCTGATCAGCACAGCAAAAACAGGCACACGGGTCCGTGCTGGTCACTCTAATCCTCCAAGAATGGGACTCGGTGAGAAAGGGAAAAGATTTATTAAAAGTTGACCCCAAAGGAGACTAAGCCTGCTATTGCTTCAGTATCTATCTCCCCTCATTCAAGCAGGCAAGGAATCTCTTTTTCTTTGCATAATACTGGAGAATGAGCCCAGGGTCTTTGCACTGAGCTGCATAACCGTTCCTTTTTACAATTTTTATTTTGAAACAAGGTCTCACTAAGTAAGTGGCCTGGTCTGGGCTCAACATTGAGGTCCTCCAGCCTTAGCCTCCCTGAGTGAAGGGGTAACAGGCCGTCACCCAGATCGAAGATCCTTTCTTAAAAAGACTCTGAGAAATTCCACAGGTAGTCTTGGCATTAGAAATGCCACTGACATTAACTTCAGAAGTAAAATTGGAAACAGAGCACAGGGCCCAGCTGGTGGTGGCTTTCCTAATGAGGAAGAGTAGGAAGGGGGGCTACAGTGAGATAGTGGGCAGGAATTCCTGTGCTGAGCTGGGTCTTCTCTACAGGGCCTGGCTTCCTCTCTGCCATTCTAGCTTCCTCCTCTTTCCTGTGGAAACAAAACTGACTTCAGCTTCCTGGAGGCATCTTCATCTTTTATGAAATTTAACGAAACCCAGACACCTCTTGCCCCCTATCATCACCACTGTCCCGTGCCATTCAAGCACATAAATTAGTGTGTCTCTGATTGTGTCTTACTGGAGTCCATTACATATGAGACTCTCAGTGAATGTTGTGGCAAGTAATCCCCAGGTTATCATCATCCTGTTTAATGCCAGGCAAAGTAAGAAGAGCTATCTGAGCAGTGCAAGATCCAGTTGCTGGACCCTAACCTAAGCATATGTTTTCTAAGATCATTTCTGGGGCAGCCATCTTTGTTTAGGGGTCCTGGATTATGAAGTTTGAAAAAAAAATTGAAAAAGAAAAGAAAAGAATTTGTGAAGGGAACTGTGAAGCAGATGAGAAAATAATTGAGGAAGTAAAATGCAAAATGTAAGGGCGCTGAAGGCCTTAGGGTATCATTTCTTCTGGTACTTCTTAGACGCTGTTGTGGTTTGTGTCTGGATGTCCCTCCAAAGCCTCCTGAGTCATGAGAGCAGGCATCTAGAGTTTGTGACTGATTCTCGGTCCAGTGCTGGGATTATGGGTATGAGTGCTACACCCACTCTGGGGCCTACAGATAATAGAAGGGAGGGAAGGAGGCTTGCTCTTTCACTCCTCCCCTTTTTGATTTTGCTGCTTTTGCTGTCTTCTGCCACCATGAATTGTTGCCCCTGTGCCACACTATCCTGCCTTGCAACCAGCTGATGATGGATTAAAACCTCCACAAACTGCTAACCAAATAAATGTTTCCCTCTTTAATTTTGGGCTTTGGGTATTTTGTCCCAGCAATGAGAGAAAAGTAACCGACACAAAAGTATACAGGATCAGCCTTAGTATTTCACATATGTCCAGTGGTTGTGTGAGCCACATGTTAAGAGTTGCCTCTGGGGAGAATTAACTTGTCTGCACCTGAGGGTTTGTGAAATTATGGGAATTCAGTCAATCCCTCAGTTTTAGGAATATGCCCTAAGGTTTTAAGAGACACAGACACATTAAACATTTGAAATGGAAATTTTTCCACAAGGATGGAGCCATCTTCCAAAGTTGGAGCTAAAATCAAAATTGGGCCAATGCATAAAAGCTATGCAGAACATGAATTAATAAGTGATGTGCCAGAGATTCGACAAGATGGCAGAACAGTGAACTGCAAGATAGGTGGCCTTCCTGAAAGATACCATCCAAATGCTGGAATATAATAACAGAGAGAAGACAAAAAAGAGGGAGGTGGTCTTCTGGACCCAGGAAGAATCTGAAACAAGAATTGTAGCCCACAAAAAGAGTAAGAAGAAGTAACCAAACAAAGGCAGAGGCTGGCGGCACCTCTGACCAGAGCCAAGCCCACTTAGTGGCGGGGAGCAGCTGTGACCTGGGGAAGCGCGATTAAAGTGCTGGGGATGCGCCATTAAAGTGCTGTGGCTACGGTGGCAACAGTGGAGGCAGCCATCAATCGTGGAGTGAAGTGGACTGGAACAGGCTGGTGAGTGAGTAGACAAATCCCAATGCCCCCACCCCCGCGAGGGAGAGCGAGGGACTGGCAACTATCTTGGGACTGGAACCGCACCTAATTGGGCACGGTCCCACAGAAATTGCTCTGACCGAGCCCTGGAGGGTCCTAGCGAGTGACTGGCTAGATCTGGAGACCAAGGCTCCACGCGCGCCCTAAGGTGATAGGGAAAGTTTCACAGACAACTGACCCAGGTTCCCAGGCAGCGGCCCCGCCGCCACACACTGTGCCAGACAGTGGCAGAGCCGAGATGGGCTGGGGAAAGGCAGTGGACTGCACACCCGGTGGTAATCGGTCATCCACATCCAGCACCAGCTCACTCCAGAGAAATCACAAGACCCCTGAACAACCCAGGAAAATGCCAAGGCAAAAAGGTAGGGGGCAGTCTCTGGCCTCCAATTCAAACAGAGCAAATCCAGGAGAAGCAAACACAGAAGAGGTAGGGAGTCCCACAACTAAAGTCTCTGAGGTGATGACAATTGAAGTAGGGAAACAACTCCATGAAGCTATAAAAGAAATTAGAGCAGAACTATTAACCCAACTAAAAGAAAAAATGAAAAACATAATAAAAGAATCGCTAGGCATCTCTAAAGGAGACATAGATTTTAAAAAAATGGAGCGTGGGAAAATGAGGGAAACCTGGAATGAAAGATTTAGAATGCATGAAACAGATTCAGAGAGGCTACCAGGAAATCAAAAACTCCAATGAAGGTTGGAAGAACCACCCGAAGGAAACTAAAGTTAGACTTTCAAACCTGGAAGACAGGTTTGAAGCCTGGGATTGAGAAAGGAAAGATCTCTTAAAAATAATAAGAAACCTGGAAGTAACAATACAACAGCTGCAAGACAACCCAAGGAAATATAATTTAATAATAAAAGGTGTGAGTGAAAAAGCAGGGGTCAATACAAATCAAATTAAAAGCCTATTTGCAGAAATAATTTCAGAAAACTTTCCAAGCATGGGAACAGGAAGAGACTTTCAGGTAAGTGAAGCATATAGAACTCCAGCTAAACATGACCAAAATATACCTACACCCAGACATATAATAATCAAGAACCCAGAAATTCAACACAAAAACAAAATATTAAAGACTATTAGAGAAAAGAGACAGATCTCCTACAAAGAAAGGCCCATCAGAATCATGACAGACTTCTCAGCACAAACCATCAGGTGAAGAAGAGCTTGGAGTGAAGTATTTCAAGCCCTGAAGGAAAATAACTTCCAACCCAGATTGATGTACCCTGCAAAATTATGTTTCAAAATCAACAGAGAAACAAGATACTTCCACGACAAAGAACAACTAAAGGAATTTATGACAACCAAGCCAACCCTACAAAGAATACTGAAGGACATTCTAGAGAGAGATAAAAAAAAGTCCACAGCTCCAGAAACAGTGGCAGAGGGATATCACTGAGTGGGGCAGACAAATGAATAATCCATCATCGGGATTTGAGTCCAGTATTGTTTTCAATGGGCTGTTTAGTTTAATCTTATTCTACCTCGACCTGCTTAACTTTAATATATATGATGACAAAGACAGCTATTTTAAAGATAACAAAATATATTAGGGTAGCCTTTATTGATATTCAATCACCTTGTTTTGAAACCTGGTATTGCTTTCACTGTTCTGTTTTGAGGGATTTTAACCTATTTTGATTTGTTTGATTGTATTTCAACAGACGATATAGGCAAGTGCCTAGAAGGTAATATGAGGCATTATAGAATCAAAATTGCATTACTGTGCATTGCTTCCATTGTTTTATTTGCTACTGGTTTTATTCAGTACTATTTTGTTCGACTATATTAGGCCAGATGGTAAGGGCAATTATTTTGAAGACAATAAGAGGTATTACAAGGGGAAAGGAGGAAGGAAGGAAGGAAGAGAAAAGGAAAAAGACACATTTATATGAGGGTATACACAGGATGGTTAAAAAGACTATACTACTAAACGCATTAACTGGTGAAAGAGAACAGTTGATACTCATATGATTAGATCAATTTTACATGTCTATATCTGTCAATCTGAGCAACCCCCTTGAAGGTAATGATATACAATGCTACAACCACTGTAAAATTCCAATCATCTCATTTTGTAAACCTATACTGTTACAGTATCAGATATGTTGTTGTTGTCTGTTGGTACCTTTAGCTTTTTGTTTCTCTTTTCTGTGACCATTCTTTTATTCTTTATTGGTTTTATTCTGAACTATTTTGTTTGATTATATCAGACTGATGTTATGGGCAGTTATTTTAATGACAACAAGAGGTACTCTAAGGGGAAAGGAGGAAGGAAGGAAGGGAAAAGGAAAAAGACATAAATTTATAAATAGGTATACATAGGACAGTTAAAATGACTATATTACTAAATACATTAGCTATTGAAAAAGAACAGTAAATACTCATGATTAGATCAGTTTTACATGTCATCCTATTTTTTGATTATTTTACAAGTCTTCTTAAATATTTAACAATATGCATAGTTTTTGACATTTCATTTAAGTCTAAGATTCTAGGTAACTAAGCAATCTTTATAGAGTTCAAGACAGTTTTGCACAATCTATCATACTTAATGTGGGATCCATTTCACTACAGTTACATTTCTATGATTTACAAAAACTAGTAGAATCTATGGAAGGATGTGTCACTCACCTCCCAGAAGAAGTCACTTATGGAGACTTATTTGTCTATCTGTGTCTCCAGAAAACCTGCCCTTGGCTGTGGCTGCAGGAAACCTTCCAAGCAACCTGAGGTGTTTTGCAAATTATAGGTTACTGCTAATATAGTTTGAAAATACTTTTTTTTTAAAGAGCAAAGTAGTATGGATTCTAGTTTGTAACTATGATAACCTTACACTTGTACCCTTCATTACAATATGCTTCCTGAGGAGGGTGGGAAAAGGGGTCGTGATTAAATGTAAATCCTTTGCATCAGTTCTCTGAGAAATGATGTGCTGTACCTTAAGAAATGAGGAAAAATCAGCAAACTTCTATGCTTCTTTGAGCGGTTTAGTTGGATCTTTTGAATTTGTTGTCTGATTTTATTTTCTGGGTCCTTTCCTAATGCAGTGGTTTTCAACAAGCATTATTAAGAACACTTTTACAGAAATATGAGTGTGGTTGCTTAAACCATAGGAAATAGTGCTATACTCAGTGACTAGTAGCATAGGAAAATCATTTTTGTTGTTGTTGTTGTTTAATGTCAGGAATCAAGAAAACCGTTGTTATCCTTAACCTGATGGACAGAGATTAAGACTGCACAGCAGAAGCCTTCGGTAACCTCTGAGTCATAGAAGAGGAGTTCTAAGCACCTAGTTCATTCGCCAAACACTGTAGACAGTAAGTGGAGCAGGAGAGGAAGTAGGCAGGTCAGTCTCACTCTTTTGCCTTCCAGTCCATGCCAGTACTTTGCACTGGTCAAACGCGAGAAGGACGTGCAAGTGATGCTCTCTACAGCGGACAGCGTTGCAGGCACAGGAGGGAAGAGGATGAGTCTGCGAGAAAAAGAAAACAGAGCAAAACCATTCATTCATGTAAAGGAAAAAGAAAACATGAAAAAATCAGCTCCTTCTTTCATCCAGGTGACATTTGTCAACTGCCAATTTCTGTATCCTTAGGGGAAGACATAAGCAGAGACATCTTGTTAGGAAAATCTGAAGCTGATAGGTTGTCCATGTTAAATAGATTTGTGACGTGCTTTGGTAGAGATGACTCTTGGTCAGTGACATTTTCACTTTAGATAGTCTAACTTTGATCGGTGGAGTTCAGGACATCATATGGGAGTTCTGTTATGTTTTTCTGTTAAAATCCAGAAAGGAGCAGCGATTTCCTTTGATGACTGGCCTCACATTGTAAATGCTATGGTAGGTAGACGGACTGTCAAGCGATACATTACTTTATCTGTTTCTGACAAGTGTGATCCTCTGCTTCAGTGTGTGTTATGACTACTGTTCCCAGAAACAAAGGAAGAAAAATTATTAAGCCATTAAAAAACCTTTTGAATATTCATAACAATATGCCTATGCACAATGATTTAGAAGAGAAAGCCACTATCAGATGAATAAGTTAAAATGTATCATTTTTCTTCCTTTAGCCTTATTCAGACAGTTTCAAGGCAACTACTCACAGTTAATCTTCATTATCGCTAAATTATTTTTTGCTTTGGAGTCTCTAGCAGGAAAGTGGGTAGACTATTGGGAGCCGTCCACATCCAGATTAGCACTTGAGCAAATAAAGTGCTTTACTTGTTATATATTAATCATGGATTAATAGGGGATAGAAATACAATTGGCTCAGTAAGTGTGCAAA
>RJWM01016057.1:0-46388 GCA_004363535.1 Dasyprocta punctata | reverse complement strand
TCCATTGAGATTTCATAGCAAGACTAGATAATGCTTCTCCTCCCTGAAACCTTACTGTCACACTACTGGGTTCCAGTAGAGAAGAGGATATGAGATGAAAGATCTGAAAGACATCAGCTGTTTCTGAAAGTACTTAGTGATGACCATGGTCCACAGGGGAGACAAATTAAGGTAAATAAAAATGGATTTAAAGTCTCTGGAACCTATAGCTACAGCCAGACTAAAATCTCACACTAAAGACCTTTGCACCTGAGTTCTTATTATCCTACAAATCATGACCAACTTTTAATGAAAATCATTAAAAGGTAATTTTACCGAAGACAACATACTTAATGGAAAGACACACGAATTCTAAAGAGGCAAAATGAACATCAATATGAGCTGTGTATAATGATATAATTTTTAGAATTATCAAACAAAAAATTTAAAATAATTATGATTGATATAGTACATGTACTATTATAAAGGTAGGCAATATAAAAATGGGAATATAATTAGAGAAATGTAAACTCTAAGAAAAATGTAAACACAAGGCTGGAATTTAAAGACTCCATAACAGAAATTAAAAATGCCTTTCCCAGGCTAATCAGTTAACTGGAAATGGCTGAGAAAATCATCAGAGAGCTTGAATGTATATCCAGAGAATTTCCACAGCTGAAGAATATAAGAAAATGTGAATTAAAGAGAAAAGTCAAGAACTGTGGGACAATTTCTAAAGGTATAATATACATGTAATTGGATTATTACAGGGAAGATGAAGAGAGAATGGAGTAAAAAAGTTTTACAGTATAAAGCAACAGAATTTTTAAAAATTAATGACAGCACTTACTTGACAAGTGTGAAGCCCTGAGTTCCATCCCCAGCGGGGGGAAAAAAAATTAAATACCAAAATATTACTTTCAGAAGCTCAGAGGACATATTGCTTTCTAAAAAGCCTACACATATAATATACACATATATCTAAACTACAAGTAAATAATAAGATGATCTTGAAATAAACTGAGCAAAACAAAACAAAACATAAAAACGCTCACAAAACTATAAAGGAAAAATGATTATGGTAGGCTCCTATTGGAAAATTGTTCAAGTGAGAGTGAGTAGAATGAAGCATGGCATTTAAAGAAAGAAAACATTTGACTTACAGTTTTTTGCTTAGTAAAACTATTTTTGAAAGTGGTATGAAAAGCGAAGATACCCTCAAACAAAATAGATAGAATTTGTGACCAGTAGACTAGTCAGTAAGAAATGTTAATAGAATTCTTCAGGAAGAGATAATAATGTAAATCAAAAAGTCTATTTACATAAAGATATGTGTTATAAAAAGGATAAATAAAGTGAAATATAATATTTTATTTTTTAATTAATCTTAATCTAAAATATAGCAGTTTAAGTAATAATAATAATGGTATACCAGTCAATCTTGATTGTCAACCTGATTGGATTAAGAGACTTCTGTAGAGATGAATGGATTGTGAAGACCCTAACCTCATCAAAGGGTTCATCCATTGATGAATTCATAGCTGAATGGGCTATGAGGGTGTGGTATCCAGTTGCAGAGCATGAGTCATAGGGACATGAGGACCATATCACAGCCTGTCTCCTTTCTCTATGGCTTTTCTCCTGTTCTCTGCTTTCCAGATGCCACAAGTTAAGCAGCTTTCCTCTGCCATGTCCTTCTACTCTGATGTTTCTGCTTTAAAACCAATGAAGCATGGACTAAACCTCTGAAACCATGAACCAAAATAAACCTATTTTCCTATAAATTATGAATATCAGGGGATTTGTCTCAGCACCAGGAAATCTGACTAATCGAGAAAATTGGCATCTGGAGCGAGGTCATTGCTGTGACTGTCCTTGACCATGCAGCACAGAAATGTTAGTAACTGGTTTGTGGGAAGAGAATTCAAAAAAGTGTGGTAAGTGGTTTAGAAACAGAATAATAATAGAACAACACTTATTTCACTAAACTTTAATTGACATGAGAGCTTTCAGAAATGAGGGACTAAAGACCTGGTCTGTCCCCATTGTTTATACATTTGATGAGTGGGACTGTTCTTAAGGCTTCAGAGATGGTCCTGGATCCTTGATCTACTTAGTTGGGTTTGTGTTCTAGGTCTACAGGACTTAGTCTGGCACTGTGTCCTTGTGGGTTGACCAATTGCCTGGGTCTCTAAAGGGAAGTCCATGTTCTTCAACTGAAAGTTAATCGGGGGGAGTGGTTCTTGGAGTCTGCATACCTAGGGAGCATCCTATAACCTGGGTCTAAGGGGAGCTGACCTAGCACCGGATGTACTTTGTGCCTGGGTTGGTCTATAATTTACGATTTCAGGAATTTATGGATCCTTGCCCCACAAGATTGTTCTGAAACCTGGGACTATGTGAGGTAGCTTGACACTGTGCAGGGCCTGGAGCCTGAGTATTCAGGAGTGGCCCTTGGTCCTTGGTCTTGGGCACACAGAGGACAGCATGGAGTCCGAGGCCTCATAGAGAATATCTGGATCCTGAGGCCCTAGGTGATTGCCTGGTGTTGGTTGGGACTTAAACCTTGGGTTGCAGACCTGGCTTGGTGCTGGAGTGGGCCTGGATACTGGGATCTCAAGGGTCATCCTGGCACTAGGGAAACACAGTAAGTTTAGGTGCTGATTTCATTGTCCTTCCATGTGGAACATATCTCTCTTTGCTGCACTGAGTGAACCTGGAGAAGGGATGATGTGGGTAATATGATATTGTCCTTCCTGCCCTCTTCTATGACAATAAATGATGTTAGAAAAAACGGATATATACATGTTAAAGCAAATAATTGTCTCCTTACTTCATACCATATACAAAGATCAAATCACAACGGGTTAAAAACTTAAATGTAGGTCCAGAAATGGTAAAACTAGTAGAAAAAATGTACACAAAATATCCATGACAAGATATGAGTATTTATTTACATATCTGTGATTGCAGTTAATGGTACTATACTTTATGTTTAAATTTTCCAAGAAAGTAGATTTGAATTAATCTTACCATGAAGTAGAAATGATAACTATGTCAACTGGTGGATATGTTAGTTATCTTGGTTTTAGTAGTTTCACAATGCACATATGTAAAAGCGTTTTGTGTACTATTAATGAATAAAGGTTTTATGTCAACTGCATGCCAACAAATGTAAAAAATGTGTATTATAAACTAGGGAAAACTCAAAATCTTTTTGTAAGTTTTGTAATTGATATTCTAAGACAGAAGTTAAAGTGAAATCATATAAAAAGGTCAATTAAAGCCAATAACTGCAAAAAATATGATAAGTGGCATCAAAGATAAATATGACTATTAAAAAACAATTACAAATAGGTAGATGTTAATTCAACTGTACCAATAATCATTTTAAATAGTAATAGTCTGGTCCAGAAATTAAATATCTAGATTGTCTGAATGAAGAGAAATATCAATTATATCTTATTCATAACTATATATTTTTTGTATATAAGAAATTCACTTTAAATGTAAGACCCAGTAAGGTTCAAAGTAAAGTGATGGAGGAGAGGGAATTATGGTAACATTAATCAAATGAAAGCTGGAGTAGGTATATTAATTCCAGACAAAGCAGCAAAAAAGAGGCCATTATTGGGGATACGGTGGCATACTGCATAATGATAAAGCAGTGAAGTATCTGAAGAGAGAAAACAATCCTAACTCGGCATGCACATAGAAAAAGAGTGTCAAAATTTCTGAAATATGAAGGTGCTATACTGAAAGGAAAACGAGCTAAATCTATTGTTGTTGCTTCACTACTATTTTAACTGATGGGCTAGGCATGCAAAAAAATTAATAATGATGGGTTTGACATGAATAATACTACTGATCAATTTGATGTAATTGTTTTTTAAAGAATATTCCTTCCAACCATTGTTCATGTCAAAGTTGTATAAAAAGTCATCAAGATGGCAAACATTCTTTATCACTAAACATACTTAAAAAGTTTAAACATATAGAAATCATATAATGTATGTTTTCAGGTCACAACTAAACTAGAAACATAACAGCACACATTCATAGTGCAGATGAAGAATAACAGAAACTCATTCACTTTTTAGAGGAATAGAAAACCACACAGTTTTCTTTTGGAGGACAGTTTGATAGTTGTTAACAAAGCTAAAAATATACTAATTGTATAATCTAACATTTATATTCCTAGATATAAAATCAATTTGAAAAATTATGTCATATAAAAGTTTAAAGCAACTGTATTCACAATGTCCCCAAACTAGAAACAATATGTATTTTTATAGGTGAATGAATAAACTGTAATTTATAATTATAGTCCATATTCAATGAAGTACTATTTAAAATAAAAATGATTCATCTAGTCACAAAATGGCAAGAGTAAATTATAAATGCATATTTTAAGTAAACCATACCAACATTAAAATGCAACATATTGTTTGACTCCAATTCAGTCACATTCCAAAAAAGGCAAAACTATAGAGTCAGTAAAAAGATCAGTTGTTACAAACGATTTGGTAGGGAGAAAAGAACAGTTAGATAGTTATAGCACAGGGGATTTTTAGTACAGTGAGATGATCATGTATTATACTGTAATGGTGAATGCATGACATGATGCATTTGTCAAAACCCATGGCACCTCATAGCACAGAGTAAATCTGAAAATATAAAATGTAAAAAAAATGTATTTAGAAGACTTGGAGATCCCAGGGTGAAATGTGATACACTATTGAATTGTACTACAAATATATGAAACAACAACACTGAAAAGGGTGGATGGAAAAGATGCTGACTTGGGTAACTTGGGGATGAGAAAAGTCTAAGATTCAAGGCAAAAGAAATTCATCATAAGCACCGTACTCCAACTGATAATGTTTTACTCTCACAGAAGCAGAGACTAGCAATTTTGACACTGCTATGCATGTGTACTGCAAGCACACAATTAATCAAATGGTTTGTAGATGACAGGAGTCTGATTACTCAGTGTTGGATTGAGTGCTCATACAGAAACTAGAATGATGACATTAGAAAGACCTCACATGGAGTTTATTATGGATACTGAAGATCTTATACATAACTACTTATAAACAAGTAAACTTGTACATGCATGTCTTAGTGCATAGGGACATGTTTTCTTGCTGTGTCCAGTTGAGTGGTCCTAGAATAATTGACCCTTCAGAATCAACGAACAAATTAGGTCTCTAATCTTAGTTTCTAATATTTGCCAATAAAAGGAAGCATGGCTTTTGAAGAAATGGCTGGTTTCAGATGAAAAGAAAAGGAATATACAAGATGATCCAGAAACATCTTGCAGTTCTAGAAAGTAACAAAATTTTAGTAAGAAAACTCCATCAACCCACAACTGTGAAACTATGTCAGGGTGATCCTGGGTCATTGGAAAGAGCTCCCAGGAATCAAAACTGGAACATGTTGAACAATAAAACAAAGCAGTAGAGGTTTATAATTTAGACTGTAAAATAAACACCCATGGACCTATGTTGATATGTATAAATGAAAAATAAATAGGTAGAAAAATACAAATCCTTCCCTCAAAAGATTTCAAAGTAAATTATGTAACTGCTCTGCCTTGAGAGGATGAAACCTAACCTCCTACTCACTAGATACATAGTGACTATCTTTCTCTTTAGCATGAAAAGACAGAAGAAAAATTTATACTTTAAAGTGAAGAAACCTGACAAGTACTACCTTCACCACACAGTAAATGTGAACAAGAGTGATAAGTACTATAACGTTGATAGCATATAATCATTATACAACTTGATGGGAATGGCATTTTACCTCTGAGGTGATCATTTGAAAAAAAATTCCTTAATGCAGCTCTAGTGAGAAAAGCATTAAACAAATTCATTGAAGGACACATATAAAATACCTTAGACAAAGCAAAACTGCAAAATTGTCACGACCAGGAGCAGCATAAATAGAAAGATTAACGAATATAAATTAATGTCCTGGGTCAGGTGTTATGGGGACATGCCTACAATCCCAAAACTCTGAAAGGCTGAAGCAAAAGATTCCCAAGTTTGAGCTTAGCCTAGGCAACTTAGGGAGGATTTCTATAAAAATAAAACAAAGACGATAGGGTTTGTAATGTAGCTCAGTGGGAAGGCTCAGGACAGATCCTCAGTACAGTGGACCCTTGACTTATGAACTCAATTTGCTTGTGATTGTTGGTTGTAACTCAAGTTGATCCTAAGTCAAGACTGTTTTTTTCCCACAAAAAATTACAGAAATACACATATTGCATCCTAAATCTTCCAAAACACTCCTTAACTAACCTTTTTATTATAAAAATGATTGTTTAATGTGTGCAATTTACCAGAAATATCAATAATTTTCCTAGTGTATTCATCAAAATGTTACAAAATATGCCTGGTTTACCAGAAACAACAATTTCATATTGTACTCATGATTCAAGTTGACATCTTTGGCTTGCAGGAAGGGAGGACAAAATGGAAGGTGGTCATTGTTTGGAAGGAGAGTCCCCATCTATAAGAATATCAAAAATCTGGCTCTTTGGTGTCTTTCTTTTCCTTAAGACAGTTTGCAGCCCACTAGGCCCTGCTTCTACCTCACTAGGTCTCAATCTATTCAGAACTAAATACAGGTCTAAAATTGTCTGTTTCTATCTTTTTTTAAACACTGTTCTGTAGTATGACATGACATTGTCATTAAGGAAGTGAATGAAATGATTGGCTTTTTTTCTGTCTGGGTGGATCTTCTTCATAAATGTTTGTAGCTCTGTCCATTTTTTTCAGGATTTCCTTTATTTCAGAAGAAGAAATTTGTTTTCTTCAGAAAGCTTCTCAGAAGCTATTCTCTGTTGCTTAGTCAGAAGTTGTGCTGTAGTCCCTCTGTAGACAGTTCCTCTGAGTGGTCCACCACCGGTTGCTCAACATCGCCACTGTCTACATGCAAATATATGAACTCTACCTTAGTGACAATGTCATCAACAACAGGGATAATTGAAGGCTCAGACACCTCTACACAGCCTTCAAAGTCTCTCTTCTGTATCATTTTAGGTCATACTTTCTTCCAGGCTGTTCTCAGTGTCTTTAGAGGGACATTGACCAAGATTTCTCAATAAAACCCACATAGGAAAAGATGTTGTAATGTTCCTTCCAGAACTCTTTAAGGGTTAAATCTATATTGGAAACTACCTGGAAACACTTAAGGCACAGTTCCCTGGTGTATAGCTTCTTAAAGTTAGGTATAACCTGCTAGCCCATAGGCTGCAGTAGAAGAGTTATAGTAAGCAGGTGGAACTCAACTGAGAACCAGTTCTTGTAAATCTTGTGAGTGAGCAGGAGCATTGTTCATGATGCGGAGAGCCTTGAGTGGTAAAACTTTGTTAGCAATGGAACAGGTAGCCTCCCTTATCCACCCAAGAAAAAATACTCTTCTTAGCCAGGCTTTTGTGTTATGTCTCCAATTGACCCCTAGTCTATTCTTCATGACTTTGTATTTTCTAAACATTCTGTGCTCTCAGAGTGATAAAGAGGGGTTTTGTCTTGAAGTCAGCACTTGCATTCCTACATAGCAATAAGTTTAGCCTATTTTTCACAGTCTTATGATCTGTTATTTTCTTCTTTTTCTGGGTAGTGTCTATTCTCCTGGGCATTTTCTTCTAGAAAAGACTAGTTTCATCACTGTTGAAAACTTAATGAGAGCAAAAGCCATTTCTTTGTGTCATTGTTTCAAAGTGTTGTAGGTGATTATCAGCAGCTCTTTTATCAGCACTGGCTGATTCACTGTGGCTAGCTATGCTATGAACTCCAGTTCTCACTTTGAAATTGTGAAACTACCCCTTACTGGTACAAAATATTGAACAATTATCACTTGTTGATGGATTATCCTTTACAAGTTTTGCATTTTTAGTCTTAGTTTTTTCACAAATTATAGACCCAGATAGGCTATAATCTGCCATCTGTGTTTTGTTTATCTGCACTTACAATAGCCTCTCTACTTCATCCAACATTGTTAATTGTGACTTACTAATTTGAGTAACACCTTTAGTAAAACTAGCTTCTTTATATGTACCTTTCCTCTGTAAGATTATCCAGATGGTATATTTTGACATGCTGTGCATACTGGCAAAATAAGTTACACAAATGTCACTCTTATATTTCTCCACAATTTCCTTCTTCTTTTCAACTGTGATTGCTTTCTTTACCTTCTCTTCCTTCCTTAGCTCCTTTTCTAGCTTTTTGGGGGCCATTTTTGATAGCTGTATTCATAGTGATTATATAAAACACTCACCAAAATCATATGCACAAAGATGTTCTTTGGGCTCAGACTGATGCTCATATACACTTATATACACTTTTTCTGGCATCAGAAATCTTTGTTTACAACTGCACAAACAGCCAGCACTCAGGTCATAGCTCAAGAATTTGGTCATAAACTAAATTTAAAATTCTGGTAAACCCAGTAGTTCCTATGTGAGGTCAGTTGTATGAGAAGCCCAGTAACTAAAAGGTTCACTGTAAGACACACACACACACACACACACACACACACACACACACACAAAGAAAAGAAAAGAAAAGAAAAGAAAAGAAAAGAAAAGAAAAGAAAAGAAAAGAAAAGAAGAGAAAAGAAAGAAGAACAGGAGTATTTGGATAAGTTTCTGGAACCAAAGAAGGACACTAGGTGAAATCTAAGAATACAAGAAGATCTATGGATGTGAACTTCAGTTAGCAAGAATGATTTGATAGTTGTTCATTAGTTAAAACAAATATAGCATACTAATGTAAAGTACTAATTAATAGTGGGGAAACTGGGTGTGAGGGTATATGGGTGCAGCCTACCTTCTCAATTATCCTGTAAATTTAAAACTAAACTAAATAAATAGTAAACTAATTGAAAATAAGCTAAAAATAATAGCTAACATAAAGTTTATTTCAAACATATTACCCTATGTAGACCTCAGTGATTAATCTAAGGAATGAATCTTTATTGTACAATTTTGACCTGAAGAAGGAGATTTGCTGTATATATGATGATGATCATAACCCAGTCCTTAGTATTTTCCATTTCACAATGTGGAAAGCAATTCATGAAGAATCTTAAAAGCAAATCACAAGTTATTGAAATTTTTGGATATCTTCTATTTATATGAGGGCTGTCAATAATTCAACAAAATGCCCTGAGTAATGCTTTTTGCAACATCAGAGTATGTGAGGTCAACTAACATCTTACTGCCCTTAGCATTCCAGGGGTGCAACAAAAGAATAAATAAGTGCTAGAATCAATATCTACAATGGCTTAATCATCAACATTTTAAGTTACATATACATATATATCATACGTACTAGAAAAAGATTTTTAACTTAAAAAACTTTTTACATTATATATATTAGAAGAAAACCAAAGGATGTAAAACTGCATATAAAATAATTTTAGAAACATTTTTTATCTGCTGGATTAAAAATTATAGTATATATGTTGCCCATTTTGAGCTGGCTCCATCGTCTTGAAAACTACATTGCTGTTAATTGTTGCAAACTGTGTTTGCACATCTTCTTGAGGAAGTAAAATCAAGTTCTTACCCTGTAAAGGGTGGCTAATGGGCACTGCATTCTGCAGTGTTGAAATCATTTATGAAACTCTGGTGATTTAAATTAAGCTGTTGGGCTTTGCTGCACTGGCAGGTATTACCCTAAGGTACTACAATGTATTCTTTGCAAAATTAAGCCAACAGCTCCTCATATTACCTAAAATTTTTCTTTTGAAAAATAATACTTACGGAACCTAATGACTTGTAATGTAAAATAAGCATATGCTTTCTATTAGAAATTTCAGTTAGTGGAACTCAACAATTCCCTTTAGAATTGTGTAATATTCATACAGAGCAGGGCCATTTTGCTTCTATCCCTTCACATGGGATCAGTCAACCACAATTTAATAGTTTTAACAATCTGCTTCCTCTTTATTCTCTTCTTTTTGCTCCTCTTACTGCTAAGACCAAAAATAGATCATGCCTGTGTGTACAAGAGAAAACTTGAAGTGATACTTAATTTACCCAATACTGGCATTGTCATATTAATAGCACAGAGAAAATTTAAAATAGTGATTTGAAATTTTGTTTTGAGGTGTGTAATATAATGTTGAAAACATTAACTTTATGTGAAAATTTTGTATATCATCTGTAACTATTACCCTAGAAGCTCCCATACCAAGCAATCCATTCAATCATTTAATCATTACTCATTTAAGCTAGAACTAGCCATACAGAACCAAATCAGTTATTTAGCATTCCCTTAAGATATTGAATTTTTAATCACATTTCAAATGGTTTTCTACACTTCTATGCTGTGGAAATAAAAAAAAATCACTTCAGTGGCACCAAAACATTTTGAACTTAATAATTTCATTGCTTCTCTTTTAGACCAAGCAAAGATCTACACTTCATACTTGGAAAGTTTCTTTGACTTCATGTGCAGTCAACTTAGAAGATTATTGAATGTATTTTAACCTCCATGGCCTGGTGCTCACAAGATGCCCCTGAAATGTTCTATGGGGGAAATTACATTTCTAAATTCCATTAATAAGTACTTTCTTCCTGGATCACACTTTCTGCTGGGGTTTCATACCCAGATCAAAATTTTAAATTATTATAACTGACTGGAGCTTCTGTCAAGAGTATCTGGTTTTTCAAATCCAATTAATTTTCTGAAAGAAAGCTGATATTCATTCCCTGTGAGTAGGAGAATGAAGTGTAAGCCATCACACTCAGGAATCAACACCAGGTGATTCATGCTGGTTTAAAAAAGAGTGGATCCTCTCCCCCAAACAATCCTATTGTTTCATTTAACACCTGATTTGTTGCTTCCACGGTCAGGACTCCCAAGTATCTTCAGTTGTTGTTTACAATGGCTCTAAATGTTGATAATTTACATGATTGTTGTTACTTCCATTTGATTCTAAATTTTTAAAAAAGATTCCAAAGCCTCATAAAATGCACAAATATCTCAGAATATCCACATATCTCTGGTACTTCTTCTATCAATGTGATGGATAGCTTGATGGTGTCCTCTTAATTGGGTTGGGAGTCACCCAGGGGATTGGTAGAGCACACTTTTGAGCGTGTCTAAATGAATTACTAAACTTGGGTACTGTATCTGGTTCCTCATTACATCATCTCTGGCTCTGTTTAATTTCTCTGCTTCCTGGCCACCATGAACTAAGACGAATTACTCCACTATGCCCTTCTACCATGATATTTCTGTCATGGAACCTTCTAAGCTTGGATTATAGCCCCAGAAATTAAACTTGCATCGTGTCTTGGTTAATTTTTCTCATTGCTGGGACAAAATACTCAATGGCCAGTATTAAGGAAGAAAAGATTTACTTAGCTCACAGTTTGTGGAGATCAGCTGGCTCCAAAGAAGAATGGCACATGGTAGAGGGTAACAGTTCATGGTGGCAGAAGACAGCAAAAGAAACAAGAGCATAAAGATGAGTGGGAGAGGAAATCTCTTTCCTTTCCTGATATTGTACACAGTCTACCTGCTACCTAAGGACAGGTGTAGCACTCACACCCATAATCACAGCATTGGACCATGAATTAATCACAAGCTCTAGAAACCCACCTCTATGACTGTGTGAGGCTTTGGGGGGACATCTAGATGCAAACCATAACAGATGGCATCCCCTGAAATTATGAGCCAAATTAAACCTCTCTTCCCGTAAATCATGGGTATTAGGTATTCTGTCCCAGCAGAGAGAAAACTCACTACCAGAATACTGGTAAGGGAGAATTTGTGTTGCTGCTGAGACTATACCTGACCATGAGGTTTAGAAACTTCTGGCACTGGTTTTCAAGGGGAACTAGAAAGGTTTGGCGATATGAACTAGAAAAGTCTTAGAGTGCTTGATGGGTGATTCTGGACAGAGTTTAGAAGACCAGAATACTGATAGGAATGTGGACAGTAAAGGCTAGGGTCAGGATGTTTCAGTTGGAAACAAGTACTACAAACTAGCAGCTGGACTAGAGGCCAACCGTGATGCACTATGGCAGAAAATCTATGTACATTTTGTCTATGCCTGAAGACTTTGCTGTAGACTGAGAATAAAGGTGGTAGACTAATTAATTTGGGGAAGGAAATTTCAAGACAGCTCAATATTCTCACTGTGGCTGCATTCAGACAGATTTACAGTGAGAAATGGGGGCAAAAAGTAGTGAAAAACTTGGAAGAATTTAGATATTGGCCCAAAAGGACCCATATGTAAATTTGGGCTCCAAAGAGGCATGAATACTGAAGAGATTAGTACCATTAGAAAGAAACCAAGTAGTTGGTACAAGGACAAGAAGAAAAACGCCTTGATGACAACTCTGAAGTCAGTAAGGTCTCACCCATATCAAGGATCAAAGGTGCAAAACTATAAACCTTTTATTTGAGAAGTGTAAAGCTTTCAGACAACTCCCTGGGATTCATTTTCATTCTGCTCATCCAGAGGCTGCTGAGTTAATGGTTCAAGTGTGCCTGGCTACTGCTTTTACTGACAGTAGATTTTGGTGTCTTCCTTGTGATACTAGTTTTATTGACATGCAGAATGCAAGAGTTGTGGGGTCAGGAGAAGCTTCTATCCATATTTTGAAGCAAAACCTGGGAGGCCAGGCAAGGTCTGCCTGAGAGTGCAGTGCGTGAAACTGTAGCAATGAGGTCAAAGGTATAGTGAACACCCCAGAAATTTTGAGATGTCAGGAACATGGAATGACTTTCAAGAAAAGTTGTGTGCAGTGAGCAAATACAGCCTGAGAAAGGTCATATATCTTTTCAACCAAAAAGACCACAGGGGTAAGTCTGCACTAAGTTCTCTTTAACTCACATCTCACTACTGTGTCCCCCTGTGGTGAGTTGAATAATTATGGTCAACTTAAACACCAGATGAACTGAATCAGCATGGTGCTGAGTGTAGATGGTCCGTCTGAGTATTGCTGTCAGCCTAAAAAGGAAACCTGGAGAGGAAGAGTAGCGTTGTTGGTTCTCTGTGTTGTTGTTTGGAGTTCTTGGTTCTTCTGGAGCTGTTGGTTCTCCTGCAGGTGCTTGTCGCGCTAGCTTCCCTGATATGAACTTGGCTGTTATCAGAGGAACTTGAGACTTTGTCACGGAGAATGGCTGCAGTTCACCTTGAGGGAGCTCTGGTCCTCACTTTGAGCATTGCTTCCTGGCTCCAGTGCAGAGCCCTCAGCCTACTGGCACAGATCCTTCATCCTGTTGGCACAGACTTTCTAGCTTCCACTACTGACCTTTGGGCCTTCCCAGGGCAGATCCATGAAACAGACTTTCATGAGTCATTGTTGTGGGTTCTAGGTCTCTAGTTGGACTCATGGGAGGCATTCTCATGGACTCTAGGTCTTCTGAACTCATGCAAGATATTGCCATGAGATCCAGGCTCTTGGTTGGATTCTCTGTGTCTTTAGTGTATGGACAGATCTCCTTCACCTTCTTTGTATTTGACTCAGTGATTGACCATTTTAAATAATACTATAAATTATGTGTTCTGTATTGTCTTGTTCTCCTTGCAAACCCCTGACTACAACACTCTCACATGCCAACTATGGACCTATAGAATTTAATGTTTATTCAGCTTTGTCTTCCTTTGTTCTGATTCTTTTCTATCCCCCTATTACTTCCTTTTTGAATGGGAATGTTTTCCTTGTGCCTTGTACCATAGAATTCTATAATTTGATTTTTATTTTTGCAGAGATTCACAGCTAAGAGTTTTTCTTGAGTCTCAAGGGAAAATTGGACTTACACTTTTGGAAAATAATGGACCTATTTTGATTTTGAGGGAGAGAATATTGTAGCTCTGTTTTACACAAGGTAGATGTTTTGTGGTAGATGAAATTTTGGCCTTTTGTTTATTAAAGGATTAAGTACAGTTTAAGGGATGTGATTGCACTGAATTGACAAAGGATGGGAAGTGACAGTTAAGCTTGATTGTACCTACTTGATTGGCTTGGGAGCCACCACTCTAGGAACTTCTTGTTTGCCTGGGTGTGCCTTAGAGTTAATGTCTGATCTCTTGTTCCTTCCTTCCTGACACTGTTCACCTCCACTGCTTTCAGGCTTTCATAAACTAAACAACTTTGCTCCACCGTGTCCTTCTGCCATGATGCATCTGCCTTGGGGTCAACTCTGAACTCTCTGAAACAGTGTACCAAATTTAACCTCTCCTACTTTAAATTATGGGTGTTGTGTCTTGTGTCCCAGTAATAAAAAAACAATGAATACAATCAGTTGAGGTGCCAGACCACCCATTTAAAAACAGTTCCTTTGAAGAAATTTTTCTTTTGGGAAACCCTTTGGGGAGGAAGTTTGTGTCACTTTTCACCACATCACACTCCTGTCTGTATCGCTTAGCTGTCTTATTTAAGCTCTTATAGGCCATTTAAAGTGGCTTGGTTTCTACTCCTGGAGTCAGTTATAAGGCAGGAAAAACCACCAATGTTCTAAAAGTCTTGAGTAACCTTGAGGACTAATGACCAAGGATATTTGTGGGGATGTAGCTAATATAAAAACGATTGTCTGGAGATAATGAACATAACGTTCACTCTTAAAAGTTCCCTCATACTGTTTATAATCCCTTCCTCCTGTCACTTTCTGCAACTTCTCATCAATAGTCACTGTTTTATCAGTACTTTTTGTTTTTTACACTTTTAAATAAATAGGATCATATAGTAAGTATTCTATTTTAGTCAAGTTTCTTACATTCTGTGTAGTTATTACTGAATAATATTCCATGGTATACGTATACTTTCACTTGTTAGCCAGTTCACCTGTTGATAGACTTTCAGTTTTTTATTCATATGCAATTTCTCTGTAAGGATGTATTTTTTGTTCCTTTTGAATAGCTACCCAGGAGTGGCAGGTGTAGACTCTAAGGTGTAAGTTTAATTTTTATGAAACAAATAGTGATATCATTTAAAATTTCCACCAATAATGTACTAAAGTTTATCTACCTTTTAATGTTAGTCTTTCTATGAAGTGTGTAATGGTCTATTAGTATGATTTAAATTGTATCTCCTTTATGACTAAGACTATACATATTTTTTCAAGTGCCCATTTGTCATTATACAGATATATATTTTTAATTAAGTGTTTGTTCAACTATGTTTTTCATTTTTTATTAGAACATTTTCTTACTTTTTAATTTTGAAATCACTGTTCTGGATATAATTCTATTATTGGGTATACACTCTGCAAATATTTTTTCCTAGAATAGGTTTATCATTTTATAAAATTAGCAATGTCTTTCAAGAACAGAAATTTTAAATGTAGATAAAGTCTAATTTATCAATTTTCAAACTTTTTATGCAACATAACTTTGGTTTTACAAGTTTTTGCCTAATTTGAAGTCACAAAGATTTTGTCTTACATTTTCATAAAAGAGCTTTACAATTTAAAATTTTATATTTATATCTATGATACTTTTTAAATTAATTTATGTATGAGGTTTAGATTGGTACTTATTTGGAGTGTGGGTAGCTAGTTATCACAGAACCATTTTTTGGATGCTCAATTATCTTTGCACTTTCGTTAAAAATAAGTGGCCCATATATGTGGAGTCTTTCTAACATTTTTTTCACTTATCTATTTGTCTGTACTATGGTTTGTGTCTCGATGTTCCCCCACCCCAACCTTCATGTTGTAATGGGTGGTGGACTTTTTAGAGGAAACTAAATCTAGAATTTGTGATTGATTCATGGTTCAATGCTGGGATTAACGATGTGAGTGATACATCTATCTCAGGGCAAGTAGCATGCATACAATATAAGGGACAGAAAAAGACTTACTCTCCCTTCCTCTCTTGTTGTTTTGGTGTCATCTGCCACTGTGAATGGATAACCCTCTGCCATTCTACCTGGCCTTAGAGCCAGCCAATTATGGATTGAAATATCCACAACTTCTGGGAGCTAAATAATCCTTCCCTCCTTTAACCGGTGGGTGTTTAATATTTTATCTCAGCAACTAGAGAAAAGTAACTAAGATAGAATTTGGTGCCGAAAGTTAGTACAACAAGGGGGGAGGGTAATGCTGTATTCATACAGTGATTTAAGAATTATTCTTACCTTTTAAATTGCCTGATATGACAATGTCTACCTTTTAGCTTGTATTGCTAAAACTTTTAAACTTAATGCAAATACTGTGTGGTTAGGTTTAACTCTGTCTTACTGTTACAAATCAGCTTAGGATTCTTTGCTTGATTTAAATGGAAATTGTGAATTAGCAAAGTACAGCTCTGGGAGCAGTCCTGATGTCACCTGATGACACTGGTTAACTGGAGGTCAACAGGTGATAGAGTCAGCTGTTGGTCTCTTCCACTACTTGCTGGACACCAGGGGTCAACTCTGCTGGGTGCTAGTCTTTGCTGTTTATTTTCCCTAGCTGCTGGTCTCTGAAGTTTTTCAGTCCTAACAGCTCCAAGTGTTTATTGCTCAGGATAAGAATCTTTAACAGATTTACAGAAAATTTTCAGCTCACATTACCATGGAGATACATCAAGAATAGGTTTACAGGACCACCAAATTTAATCTTTATTTTAGAAATCCATAGGGTATAACATTGGGTTACAAAAACCCATCCTATACTTTTCTACTGTAAATTTGTACTTTAGTATAATAGTAACTGACCATGTGGCTCAGTAGCTGTGCCTGGGTGATATAGGAAGTAATCTTGGTGTTTAACCACTTGGTAGGATGAACAGCAAGATGTGTGAACCTGTGCAAAAATGTCAAACCAGGATTTTTACTCACATGATCCTCTGACAGTTTTTGAATATGTTTATCTGACATGGGGGTGGATGTGATCACATCATTCTTCTGTTATGTAAACATGTCCTTACCATAATGGAATGTGGGTAGAGCACACAATAACTGGGAATGGGGACAGCAGGGACCATCTGTGCATTCACCCATTTGGTAGATGTTACGGTTTGTGTTCGAATGGCCCCTCAAGCCTCATGCAGTTATGAAGGTGGCTGAGTCTAGCATTTATGACTGGTTCATTGTCTAGTGCTGAGATTGGTGGCCTGAGTGCTGCACCTGCTCAGGGGTGGGGAGCTGGCATAATATATAAGGGAGGGAAGGAGGTGTGCTTTTCTCTCTTTTGCCCTTTTCTCTCTTGTTGCTTGCGGCCACCATGAACAGCTGCCCCTTAGCCATACCACCCTGCCTTGAAGCCAACTGAGTATGAACTGAAATCTCCAAAAACTGTTAGGTAAATAAACATTTCATTCCTTCATTTTGGGCATCAAGTATTTTGTCTCAGCAATGAGAAAAAAGTAACCAAAACAGAAATTGGTACCAGAAGAGTGTGGTTGTTGCAGTGACTATATCTGATCATGCAGCTCAAGACCTTTGAAAATGGCTTGTGGGAAGAGTTTGGAAAGGTTCAGAGATGTCACCAGATAGAGTGGCATTGGAATACCTTACACTGTTATGCATGGGAGATTCTGGTCAGAGCTCAAGAAACCAGAAGGCTGATAGAAATCCTGCCAGTAAAGCCCAGGCTCAGAAGGTTTCTGCTGGGAAGGACTGCATTTGTTGATGGACTCCAGTTGTTGTGTGGTATGGTTTGGCAGAAAGTTTGTCTGCATTTTGCTTATGTCCAGAGACTTTGCCTGAGACTAAGATTAAGGGCAGCAGACTGATTAATCTGTCAGAAGAAATTTCAAGGCAGTCAAATGTTGAGGTGGTGGCAAGGCTATTGTTTTGGGCTTTTAGCTAGATTTTTGTTGTGAATCAAGAGCAAAGAACCCATCAGGGCATTTTAAAATGTTATGAGTTTGGCCAGTAAGCTGTGGACTGTAAAGACAGAGATGAGATCTTGATTGCTGAGAAGGAATAGAGAAATAAAAATGATGGCATGAGGGCATCATGGAAAGTGGCAGCAAGTCTCCACCTTTTGCAGCCTCAAAAATGCAAAAGTGAAAGACTTTGCTTGGAGGAGAAAGTTGCAGAGTGCCATGCTCCAGAATGGCAGTGGAGGCCATGCGAGATTCCAAAATGGTGGTGGTTGCCCTAGGTTCTAGAATGGCAGACATAGAAAATTCATTCCTCACAATCAGGTTCAGAGTGCTCATCAATCCAGGCACTAGACTCCTACAGCCAAGAGATAGGAAAACCTGGCTACTACATCTACATAGCACTGGTTTTAGGTGCATACAGAATGCAAGAGCTCTGAGGTTTAAAAGCCTTCCACCCCAATTTCAGAAGGCCTAGGAGGCCAGGCAGTGTGCTCTTGAGAGGGCAGTGTGTGAAGCTGTGAGTGTGAAGCCAAAGGTGCAACGGAGACCTCAGAAATTGGAAAAGCCACAAATGTAACTCATCTAAGGAAAACTGCAAGAAGAGAGCAAAGTGGGTGTAAAAGAGAAGCTGAGGGAGCTATGACCACCAGAAATGCCATGGAGATGGAACTATACAAGCCCTTTAAAGCTCACAATTTGCCACAGATTGCTTCAGACACTGGATATGCAACTATGGGACTTAATGTTTGCCCTGATGGATTTCGGACTTGTTTTGGTTCCAATCCTTTGTATCCCCATTTGTATCATTTAAATGGTAAAGTTTATCTTGTGCCATTGTATATTGAAAATGTTTAACTTTGCTTTCATTTGTACAATGAGTTACAGCTAAGAGTTTGCCTTAGATCTCGGAGGAGACTTGGGACTTGAATTTTTCAGCAATGCTGAAACTGTTAGGATTTTGGCAACTCTTGGACTAAATGTCTTTTGCATAAAAGATGTACATGAGTCTTTAGGGGGCCAGGAATGGAATGCTATGGTTTGTGTTTGGATTGCCCCCAAGACTCATGCAGTCATAAAGGTGGCTAAGTCTAGCATTTGTGATTGCTTAATTATCTAGTGCTGAGATTAGTGACATGAGTGCTGTACCCACCCAGATGGGGAGCCAGCATACAGTATAAGGGAGGGAAGGAGACGTGCTTTTTCCTTTATTGTCCTTTTCACTCTTGTTGTTTGTGGCTGCCATGCATGGCTGTCCCCTAGCCATACTACTCTGCCTTGGAGCCAGCTCATATTGACTGAAACCTCCAAAATCTGTAAGCTAAATAATCCTTTCCTTTCTTCATTTTGGGCATCAAGTATTTTGTCACAACAATGAGAAAAATGTAACCAAGACAGTAGACAAACAGCATGGTGAGACTGGAGCTCCGAAACAGCAAAGGTATGCATTTAAGATTTGCTTAAAAATGTTTTCTTTTGATTTTTCTGGTAGAAGTAGCCAAATTCAGTACAATGGCACATAAAAACCAGACTACTAAGTTTTGGAGGAGGGCAAGAGTGAATCATCAGGTGACTAGTGGACAGATGATGGTCTGGCCACATGTGCCAAAAAAAGTTCCTGTGACAGTATAATGGAGCAAGAATTAAATGATACAGATACAGAGAATGAAGATACCTTTGATTCAAATGACAAAGAGTTCAGCAATGTTAGTACATATTAGACTAGTTGAAATGGTACAAAATTGTCACACAACAAATGCAAAGATCCAATGTTAGTATTACATCCAATAATATAGTGAGGATCTTGTCAGGGGTGAAACGTATTGAATGGAATAGACCACTGATATTCAATGTTGGAAATTGTAACAGATGCTGTGCCACAAGATGTGAAGTACACAAATGAGAAAATAAAGTAGATGTTCTGTATGCAACAATAGCCATACTCAAAAATGTGCTTGCTAAGACATCTCAATAACTGAGTTGAAGGTATTCATAGTATACTGTACTTAGCAGGGCTTTCTTATGGTAGTTGCAGAAATGTGAAATACTTATAGATGTAAAAGACTTATGGGAGTGGGCTCGAGGTTTGTAGACTGACAATAACACTGATGAGATTTGGTTTCCATCAAAATTGCCTGAGGTTTGTTGACAAAACCACTTGCCAAGAGACTGTCTGCTCATTATTTGAGATTTAACTTCCAAAAGGTAAAGGAATTTATACACCATCTGAATACATAACTATTGATGATCACCTTGCAACTTTTTGTGGTTCCTGTAGTTTTAGGCTGTAGAGTGGTGTGGTGTTTACAGTTGATGAAGGAACAGGAAGAGAATGACTCTGCATCTTTGTTTCTAATTGTTCTAAAACACCGACAAAACTAAAGCCTGTGATGACAACTTTTTACAACAAAACCAAAGGTGGAGTAGATGTTGTTGATGAGTTATGTGTCAACAACAATGTCATTTGAAATACAAAGTGTTGGTCAATAGTTATGTTTTACTTGATCCTAAACATGTGCTGCATAAGTAGTTTGATAGTTTACAATAAAAATAATAAGTGCAAAGTATCACAGAGAAATTTTTTTAGAGAATTTGGTACTGGAACTCATACGAGATCATTTACAGCAGAGGAAAAACAAAATGTTTTACACAGGGAACTACACCAAAAAATCATGGATCACAGTGGTGAGCTGGCAGGCAAACAGGCAAGGGCAACATCACAAAGACTTACTATTGTTGTGGGAAAATTCCCAAGTCAAACCAAAAGGAAGACTCCTTGCACTGAGGAAATAAGAAGGCAGTGTTTAATCTTCACACCAGTGGACTGTTGCAAGATCATTCCCAAAGGCGACAGCACTGAGTTCACAAAGAGTTTAGATTATATAGCATTTAGAAGTGGGCATACAAAGCATACATAATTGGTTATATACATGGAGTCATATTGACAGGCAGACCTGTCCTGAACAGACTTGTTGAAACAAAGGAATTATTTATCATAATGTAGAAACATTTCAGGAACAAGAGCAGTGGGCTCTTACAGGGTGAGCATAGTTAAAGGTGTCCTTGACTAGCCCAGAGTGCCTTAAACTATAGACAATTACTATGATTCAGTGAATATCAGAGGTATGTGACTGAGCTTTAGACACTGTCAGGGTCAACTGAATTCAGCAGAAGCAGCAGAAATTGTTCTCTAATTTGTATCATGAAATACCTATGTCTATTATTTTATAAATGTGTTTTTACATTATAGTTTTGCCCCAACACTATGATAACAAGAAAACCACAATGATATCAACTGCACCCTATAAGAAAGGACAGGTAAATAAAACATTCATTCTATGAGTGTAAGTGATATTTGTGCATGGAACATAAAGTTGTGATGTGCTGTGTGTGTGACAGTTGAAGAAAAAATTATTTCTGTGGTTTTTTTTTTTCTTTTTCAGCAACGTTGATTAAACTCACAACCTCATGCCTGCCAGACAGGCACTTAAGCCACTGAGCCAAACTCCCAGCCCTAGTGTTTTGAGGCAGGGTCACACTATGTAGCTCAGGCCGGCCTTGCACTTGCATTGTAGCCCAAGCCAGCTTTGAACTCACAATGCTCCTCCTACCTCAGCCTCCTGAGTGCTGGGATTAAAGGTGTGCACCACCATGCCAGTCCACATAGGTTTTATTTCTGATGTTATCTTTTAGGTTTTGTAAGGAAGAAAACAGCTGATGTGAAAATGTTGAAGTCTATTCTAAGCATTCATTATATATTTGATATTTTATTTTATTGATATCTTATTTTCCTGCTATGTGCATATTGTACAATATGAAGCTCCTGACAAAAAAGGAAGACAAGCAAGGTGTGAGAATGGCCTGCCACACAAGAAAGGAAAGCTAACAACATGCACTGTCAGTGTAAGCAAAACGTGTGCATGGAACATGCAGTTATTGTGTGTGAAGACTGCCTTGGATGTGACAGTTGAAGCAAAGATTATTTTTGTTGTAGAGTTCTGTTGGTATTTTCATTGTAGTTTAGATAGTAATTTGTTTCTGATGTCATCATTTAGGTTTTAAGCAAGTTTACAGCTGATGTGAAAATGTTGATGTTTATTCCTAAATGTGCAAGCCACACTAAGAATTTAATACTTTATTTTATTGATATTTTATGTTCCTGTTAAGCATACATTGTATAATATAATAAGAATCTCCTGAAAAAGCAGCAAAACCAACAAGATGTCAAGTATGTCCTACAAAAAGACCAGGAAAGCAAAACATGTGTGCTGTCAGTGTAAGCGATACATGTGTATAGAATGTGCTGTGGTCATGTGTGCAGACTGCCTTGGGTGTGATAGTTGAAGTAAAGATTTTTTGTAAAGTGTTATTGTTAGTTCATTATATTTCATATAGGAATTTATTTCTGTTGTTCTATTTTAGACTTTGTACACCAGCAAACAGTCAATGTTGATTATTTTGAAGATTTTTAAATACTCAGTAAGTATTAAAATTTCAATACTTTTTAAAAATTTTTTTCCATTAAGTACTCGTTGTTTAATATCATAAAATTCATAAAACTAAATATAATTCATTAATAGAAATATTCTATAGGACCAACATGGATATCAACACCTACAACAATGTGCCTTTATTACAAAATCAGCACTATGCTGTGTTAACAGGGCCTGTGCTGCCTCACAGGAGGGTCTATACTCCCCTAGCTTGACTTAAGAAGAAGCTGGGGAGTGCTGTTTATGTAATGACTGTTTGTATAATGGACTTGCGGTTGGCCCAAAAGCAGACATGTGATTTGTTCAGGGCTTCAGAACAACTTCAACTGTTATGGTGGCAATCTAGTGGAGAGCAGATCTGAAATAAGGGAATCTGATGAAAGGCTAACTGTGGTGTTTGGAGATGTTAACAATGGGCCAAATCCCTACCTTCCTATTCTTAGCCATCTCTAGGTGCTCTTCCTTTATTAGAGAAGGCAATACTAGTTGTTTTATGGGAATTTTCCTCACATATGTGCAATGACTGAAACTTTATCAAATCTAAGGAAAACCCTTTGAGATCTCTGAAATTTTCTGTTTGTATTGCTCCTCTTCTCTAGTATTCTTTCAGTAAAATCTAGCCTCTCTGCCCTTCCTCAAACTTTTAGCTCTGTCAGCTACTTGAGGTTCTTCTCCATGTGCTCTGGTCTCCCTGAACACATAAGGCAGGACACTGAGTAAATCAGGGTATCCTCCCTGGTTTCCAAACTCTCAGACTTCACTTTCCTTTATTGCTTGGGATCTAATGTACTCAAAACTATTTTGTCACACATTTTTTTGTTTTGCTTTGTTTTGGTAATTTCAAGAAGAATGGGTTACATTTGTTCCCTCTTAAGTCATTTTTTGGGTAGCAAAATTCTTATCCCTTTCTAAGCTTGTAAATTGATAATTTTGGACCACTTTATGCATTATCATGTCAATGTACAGCAGGTCAATCTAGGATGTTTTGATTTATGTACTTTGTGTAAACTCCATGTAGAACCCAAGGTTCCATAGATGCTTTACTGTTATTGACAGAGCATTTCTATCACACAAATAAAAGGTGGCGTTGTGAGAGGCCAAAAACTCCTATTTCAATAAATATCAAGTGTTAACAATAGAACTTAGTGGCAGTTCAAGAATTATGTTGAATTGCAGTAGGTTTTCCACTTTTGTGATTGGGAAATTGAAATTTCTTCCACTGATTTTTGTAAAACAAATTCTACTGGGTAAATCAGAATTCAAAATTTAAGGAAAAAACTAGGAATGAGAAATTAGGTCATGCTACAGTAGGTGCAAATTGTGGGAGAAAAAAATATCCTGATTGCTCAGCTCGAGTTTGAGCTTTAAATCTTTTGCTAGCTTCTTAGCTTGCCTATGATGTGCTGAGTCCTGGCAGGTGGCTCATCACAGGGACTAATCTGGGAGCATTCAATTGCGCAGAGAGCTACCAATCCCTGGAAGTTAATGGTGCAGACCAAACTGATTGTCTGGCATTACCCACAGCTCTGGGAACATTGTTTGAGACCCATGACCAACTCAACAGGATGCAGATGAGGTTGAAGGTAGTCACCAGCCACAAGCCCAGAGGCCATGCAAAAAAAAAAACTAATGGCTCTTGTTAAAAGTTGGACTGGACTGTCAAACCTGTTTCTAGTACATTGAAAACAAATTCAATCATTTTTTCCTTATTCCAATAATAAAGTTAAGTAAAAGGTAAAATGCATAGTATAGAAGGAATAATCTGTTAAACCAATGATAATGTAAAAATTTTTCCCAAATAACCTCCAATAAAAATAAACTTGCTCTAAATTCCTTTCAGTGGCCTTCCTTGTTCCTTGTGATATACAGGAAAACAGCTTACACAGCCAACCACGAGGGAAATTTATTTGATGCCTCATATTTTCTCATAAAATTTCAGGAGCATTTTGCATTGTGTACTATAATTTTTCTATATATACTTTAATATAAAACTATGTCTTCAATTACTTACTATTAAATTACTTAACTTGCCCTACTTCCTAATCATCAGATAAAATTGTTACTCCAGGAAGATATGATGCATTTATCTCCCAGTATTGTGGGCTAGCACACAACCACATACCCTTAGGTATACACATAATCTAATCTGAGAAGATCTCTATGAGAATAAAGTACATCAGGCTGAAGAAATATTCTACTTTATGCTCTGTAAGGGCAGTTTTATGCCTAATCTTTAATGAAGGTGCACAAGAAGTATTTTTCAACTTTCTTATTATTAAATTTTGCTTCTTGATTTTTAAATTTTAAAGTTCTACTCAGAAATCTAAATCGTATGCTTTAAAAGAACAAATAAAATACCAGCAATATAATTTTCACTTATATTTCACTTTGACATGTGTGTGTGTGTTTGTGTGTATTCAAGGAAACATATTAAATATGTGTACTTTTTTCTTGAATAAAATAATCTACAGTCAAAATGAGATATTTATTTTATTTTTTTTATTTAATGTCTGTGATGGAACAACTTTCTGAGGTATTTGTTGAATCACTAAGATTGCTTTAGTTAGGTGGATATTTGATTCATTTTCTATATAAAACAGAACCAAGTTAGAACTCTAGTTTATCTGCAGTTAGTTCACTTGTTGAAAAAGCTACTGTTTTTCCCCTTCATTAGAGATGCCAGATAAATTTCTTTCTTTCGGAAAGCTTCGAAAATTTTCTTCCAAAAATATATTGGAGTTTTGTCTTTCCTTTCTCTGAAACACATTGGGGATGATTTTACTTTTGTTTTTGATCACATCCATTCCTCAGCTGAGCATCAGTAAAGCACAGATTTAAGTCCCAACTTGTCTCATCCCTACAAACTCTTCCATGTTAAGCTCAGGGCTGCCTCACCTGGAGTCGTTCTCGTCCATCTCTATCACTGTTTCACTTGTCTTTATAGAGAATTTTGCTTGTAATTTTCATTGAAATTTTTGCATTTAAAAGGTTGCATATTTTATTTTTGGTAATTATTTTGTGTTATTTTGGATTTCTCCAAATAGACTTAAGAGTCCCTAAAGAGAAGTTGCCTATGTCTTACTTGATTTCAGGCATATATAAAAATTTGATTGAGTAATGAATCTCATAGGTTTATAATGCATTTTAGGTTTGCTAGCGACTGTGGTGACAGAAATTCAATGTCTGCTTTAATCTGTTCATACTAAATAGAGACTATTGACTACACAGTATGTCATGAATTACAGATACAGAATGATTTCTAATATTAAAGCAATTTCATATGATTTAGGCAGCTATTTAAAAATGTACATAAGACTTTCATTTTCCAGTGTTATTCAGATATGTACAATTAGGACATATTATTGAATAAAAGGAAACTTTAGCCAAAAACATTATTCAACTTTTCAGATCTTAAGTGCGGATATTCCTCCTTTAATAACTACCTGTTTAATGACTGTTCAGGCTTGAGACCTGCAACTTGGGCTTATGATCTGTCTTTTGTTTTTGATATGGTTCTGTACATCTTGAGAGCCTCAGTGCCTCTCTTGCACAATATACCTTGTTTATGCAATACTATAATTTTTGCTGATTGTACTATACAGTAGAGTAGTGTAATTTTATGCTTTGTTATATAGTATTGTATGTAAGAGTTATGCAAATAAAAGCAAAGTCATCAAGCTGAAGTTTGTTTTGACCATGTCTTTGTTCTTAATATTGTAATACACATACTATATATAGTTTCTCATTCAGCAACCAATTCATTTAATAAACTAGTTGCAGGACTGGAACTTGGTCATTAAACAAGGACTACCTATAATTCCTCAGTTGGTTTAATTTTGGGGAAATTGCTTATAAAAGTTATTCGATCCTGTGTTTCAGTTTCATGAATTGATTTTTTAAGAGACATTTACTTGTAACTTAAAGGAAGTTTGCAAGAGTCCAGTCGTCTTAGATGTATGGATCATTACAATTACAATTTCCTTTGATAATGCATGAGTTGGATGCTTGCATTATTCACCTATGCCAACATGCATAGCTTTCTTCAGGAGGCTTTTGGGAACATTTCCTATAGGTCTTTGAATTTTTCCAATACAAAAATCAGGGCACACCAGAAATTGAGGCCCCTGTGTCTCAGAACAGAGGAAAATACTAACATGGACAACAAAGATACTAAAGTATGGCTCTTCCCCATTCCCATCACACATACTTCCTTTAGCAACATCTCTCTGAAATCAAGATTTTGAAAGGAAACAATTTTTTAAAAGCAAATTCAAGAAAAGCAAGTCATTTGAGAAATTGGTGAGACAAGTGATGAGAAAGCCAGAGGCAGCAAAAGGAAGTTTTGTAGGAGTTGAAAGCCAAGGTATTAATACTGAAATTACTTTGGAGATAAAGAATAAAAAAGTAGGGCAGCAAAACACAGAAATTATTATTTTTTTAAGGAAGTTTACTGCTTTTCATGAAAGAGGTTTTTCAGACTCCTTAAAACTTAAATGCTAACAACTATGTGAAAACCATGAGACAAGAATAAGAGTTTATGTTGGGATTTGCTTGTTTTGTTTTGAAGTATTTCTATAAATGTGGGGTGAGAAAAGTTTGCACACCGTG
Organism: Dasyprocta punctata; assembly: GCA_004363535.1. Lineage (NCBI taxonomy): Eukaryota > Metazoa > Chordata > Mammalia > Rodentia > Dasyproctidae > Dasyprocta > Dasyprocta punctata. Next base: position 19,527 of record RJWM01016057.1, on the reverse strand, counting down.
AACATTAGTGATATGCATGCATTTTTATACCAGTTACAGAAAGATAGATGAAGTTGAGGAATCCAGAGAGAAAACTATCCCTTGGTGACTTGCACAAATTATTTTAAACTTGCAAAAATGATATGATCAACTTGTTTTTTCCTTTGATGGTTAATTTTGTCAGTCAATCTCATGAAACACAAAATAGTCCTCAAAAAAATTCCATACCTGTTGGACAGTTCTGGGTTTTCAGGGTAACAGTGAAAAATTAAAGGCAAAGCAGGACAAAAACTAATAACCAGTGTAAAATGTCACTGACCTGCCTTTCATTTAGACACTTTTCCTGCTCCACTCTGTTCCTTACTAGAGGTCTGGAACATCACAGGCATTTCAACCTATGTTCGTACTAGGAATTTTTAAATTTCTTTGTTAATAGTAAAATTGTATCTAATTTTTCCTTACAGAATGAAATGAGTATTTGTTATGACTTGAACTTGTGTCTATTTGCAGATATTTTTCTCTTACCCATGTATTAGTCAAGATTCTCGAACCGTAAATAACATAAACTACCCTGAGCCATCTTAAGCCAAAAGGGAGAATTTATTGTATAGAAATGCAGAGATTGACTCAAGAGCAAAAATGCAGATGGATCTCAGTAGACGATGAGAAACAAGAATAGGAAAGGTATCAGGAATGTCTCTTTGCTTATTGTCTCCATTTATCTCTGCCTTTTTTTGCTTGCTTGTTTTTTCTGCTAATTTAAAAACTAGTTTTCTAATTGTAGGCCTGTGTTCATAGAAGTAATATTTATATGAACAAAATGGTGGGAGCAATTCAAGGTTCCACTGATCAGTGAGTGAATATGCACCATTGGCTTCCTATGTAACACTGGAATATTATTTTAAAAGGCAAGGACATTTTGACACACGATATAACATAAATGGACCTTGTGAGTGTTGACATTAAGGGAAATAAGCCAATCATGAAAGAACAATATGATAATTTTGTTTATATCAGCATGGTGGTTAGGGCTGAGTGTCAACTTGATTGGCTTTGGGATCTGCCTGTGAAGTTAGTGGCACACTCTTCTAGATGTGTCTGGGTATGTCATGTGGCATGACCTTAAGTTCTTTGATCTTTTTCCTGTTCCCCGATGTACTTCCTGGTCACCATGAACCAAGCTGTTTTGTTCCACCAAACCCTTTCATTATGGTATTCCTGTCGTGGAGTTAGTTGATTATGGCCTTAAAATATGAGCCAAATTAAACTGTTCTTTTTTTAACTTGTGGATGTTGAGTATTGTATCCACCAACAAGAAAGCTGACTGAGGCATCAGATACTTAAGAGTAGTCAAATCTATATAGACAGAAAATAGAATGGTATTTTTAGTAGAGTTTTTGGGGTCTTCTATTTAGAGTCATCTGCAAATAATGATAATTTAACTTTTTCCTTTCCTATCCTTATTCCTTTTATTTCTCTCTCATATCTAATTACTCTAGCTAAGTTTTCCAGAACTATATTGAACAGGAGTCAGGATAGTGAAATCCTTGTCTTCTTCCTGATTTTAGAGTGAAAGCTTTCCATTTAGTGTGATATTTGCTGTTGGTTTGTCATAGATGATTTTTATCAGATTGAAGTAGAGACCATCTATTCTCATTTTCTTAGGGTTTTTATCATGAATGAGAGCATCTATTCTAATTTTCTGTAGGGTTTTTATCATGAATGAGTGCTGAACTTTATCAAAAGCTTTTTCTGCATCTATTGTGATGATCATGTGATTTTTGTCTTTGGCTCTGTTGATGTGTCCTATTATTTTGTTTTGAAATTCTGTATCATAGCTTTTAATTCTTTATTTGTTTGTTTTTAACAAAAACAAAAAAGAAAATAGAATGGTTGTTACTGGGAGGGCAGTAAAGGGAAAGAATGGAGAGCTGTTTTATAATGAGTATAGGATTTTAGTGTTTCAAAATGAAGAGTTTTTATAATGAATTGCATAACAATATGAATGTGCTTTTAGTACTATTGAACTGTATGCTAAAAAATGGTTAGAATGTTATATTTTATGTGTATTTTACCACAATGTTCTAGAAGTTCATAAATAATTGTTGGTATTTAATTTGTTAATGTACAAATGAACTTGTTAAGCAAAAAATGCCACTATGTTGTGGACACTCATTGCATGCATTCTAGTAAGAGCAGGCTTCTAATGGACAGCAATAAATGTCAAACTGTTCAACATTGACTGTGAAGGAATGTTGCTTAATAAAAAATACAATACCTTTTTAAGATTAAAAACAACAATTGCCTTTTTCTAACCAATTGGTTGTTTTACTGGAAATTCCTTCCAATTCCTGGAATCCGACTTTATGTTTAATTTCACCTTCTCATAAATAGGAGAACAGCCTTCCAAATTTTAGAAAAGGAACCTCTCTCCTTACTTTTTCAGTTTTAAATATGGTAAGATCAGACACGAGGGTGGAAATGAATGGTCATCTAATGCAAACATGGCTGCCCGTTGGGTGACTCCTGTGGACCTGAGGGAAGTTGTGAGACTGTCTGGGTCACAGAAAGCTGAGAGACAAAGATTTGCAGACCTCTGTTTTGAGGCCGTGGGTGAAGCTAGAAACGACTAGGGAAATCCCTGACATAGCAACTTCAGAAAAAGATGAATACTACAAACAACCAGAAGGTGAAGCTTCGATGAGATTCCTAAACTATTTTAACCCTAAAGGAAGAAGAAGGAAGATCAAAGATTAAAACAGAAAGCTAAGCACCCGGAGTGGTCCTCACTAGATGAATATTCAGGCAGAGACTCTGCATTCAAATTCCAATACCAGACACCCATTTTGAAATCAGAACTGAAAAAGATTCTACAATCTGATGGGCAACAAGTTGATGAGTTTCAGGTAAGTTTTGTCATTAGATCCTGATCAAATTCCGCCTAGTTTACAGTACCATGAGCTAAGCCTAGCCACAATTACAGGGTCTTTGCCCAGATCACTTCTCTTACTAGATTTGGTCAAAAACAATTTGCCTAAAACCAAACTGGTAAAAATAATCAAACATGATTTTGTAACTGGCTATTCATGTATTATTAATGTTGAAACACTGAGCAAGGTGTTTAGAATGTTAATGCTGTTTTCCTCTTTTCGAGGCTTTGAAGATTTTTCTCTAGTTGTTTTTAATGTTTATTTCATATTTATGATGCATTATCATTCAATCATGTTTATTTAATTTAGTAGTACTTATATGATTCTGTACCAAATTGCTCAAGCCACACTCATAAAGTCTATTTTAATTAGTCATTTGTTCTTTCGTAACTATCACATGCTTGGAAGATTCTGCAGATTTGCAAATGTGACACTGAAAAAAGATGACCATAAAAAAATGAAGTCACTGGACATTGTTGAAGCTGTGTTGATCACCACATTCGTCTAGGTCCAAGAACTTCTATGTTTTACATGTCAATCTTGAAGATTTTCCACTATCGAAATTATAGAACAATTAACTAAATCACAGAAACTGACATACATTTCTTTCTTTCTTTTCTTCATGATAGCAGAGTTATCAAGAATTTTACTTTATTTGGTTGACATATTTTAGTCTGAGTAAGGAGTCATAGAGAGACTTCAGATTTCTTTTTTATTATAATTTCACTACGACAGCAACTTTGAGTAGTAAAAATGCTGGTCTACCTATAAAAATTTTTGAAATACATAAGAAATGTGCAAGCCAAATGGAGCACAAAGTGGGGTTAAGCAAACACAATTAATATCATGGTCTAAAAACAGATCTAAACATTTTAAAAAGCAAAATTACATAATGAGAGTTAAGATTCTCCTAAAATACAGTTAAAAACTATTTAAAAAATCATCACAGTTCAAAAATCATCGAGCAATGTTCACCATTGGTCACAAACTTTGATTTTAGCATAATTAACTTTCAGACAAATGGGCAGAACAGACATAACTGACTAGTTAGAAATGAGAAAGGAAAGGAACCTTTGTTACCGAAATTTTTAAAAAAACAATTTATTACATGATTTAGTGACTCATTAAAGCTCACTAAACTTCCTTAAGTGCCTCAAAATTACTAAAATGAAAAAATCTGTCAGATAATTTTTTTGAACAATTTATTCTTCAAACAAATTGACTTTGAGAAAATTGTTCTAGGTCAATTTGTTTTTGACAGTTCACTTTAAATTCTTGGTTAGTATCAGCCACAGCAACTTATTTCTCTCCTATATTCTTTTTTTTATTAAAAGTCAAAAATATAATAGGAACACTCATCCTTTCACTTTCTCTTTGTTATTGGGATAAAATGGGCATAAACATTTTTATCAGGACTTATCAATGGTGAGCAATTGGGGGATACTTAAGATCAGGCAGTCCATACTCTATGCTTTACAGCTGAGGAAATGCATTCTTGGGCATATGAATCACTTTATCAGAAAGGCATAGTAAAGCATGGAAAAAATGAAGCTGGACATATACTGAAATATTTTGGAAACAATGGAATAAATAATTTGGGGGATTATTTGAACTCTTCCCTCCTTCCCATTTGTCTGTCTCCTATTTTTTCCTTGATTTATATATGCGTGTACCTTGAATTTCTCATGTCAGACAAACCATGCGATATTTAAGCTTGTATTGAAGAGAAAGTTTTGTGCTACTATGTCTTTGTTTATGTTTTGTAAGACAGAGTCTTTTTTGTCTATGACTTTCAGTCTTGGTAATATTTTGGTCATTCTTTTAAGATTATGGTACACAGTATATTAACTAATGCTGTTCTCTAATTATTTTCTAAAAAATTTGTTTTATTTTTTTCACAGAAGATTGCTTTTTTATATTATTTTCAATACTATCAACATGTATTCGATTAAAAAAATTTTTCAAAATTTAAAAATTGGGTTGAAAATTAGTTCTCTTTTCTATAATTATGACTGCAGGCAGCCACCCTTCTTAATAATGGATACAGCCTTTGGATTGCATTTGAAAATGCAATTTTAAAACCTGCTCTTATAACATGGTGGCCACATCCAAAGAAAGTAGCAAATGTGTTGCATAGTCTGGCTCTTTTAAGATAACAAGATGGAAATAAAATCAATACTTATCCAGCACTGATCATCTGCCAGGTACGGTGCTAAGTGTGTCACATACATTAATTCATTTAACACTATATAGTAGGTGTTATTATTATCTGCATTGGGATAAACCAAATGCAAAATGTTCTTCTCCATATATAGCACTTTCTATAATTACATCCCTTGCAACATAACATTGTAGATTTTTATACCATGCTATGAAATTTCCTTTCCTACCCACTGAATTTGAGATGATCTTGTGATTTTCTTTGGCCAATAGAATGAAGTGGGGGTAATAAACCAATGGCCCAGGGAATAAAAGCCTTGCACATTTCCTCTCTGTTTCTGTCTCTGTCTCTGTCTCTGTCTTTCTCTCTCTCATATCATATCATAAACCTGAAATAGCCTGCTAAGAGGTTTAAAAGTACATGGAGAAGATCTTTATCACCCAAACCATCCTGGATCAGGGTCAGTGATACAAACCAAGTTTGACATGTGCATGGTTTATGAAACCACATGGCATAATGGTTTAAGAGTATGGGCACTAGAATCAGAACATAGACCTATGAATAATCTCATTTGAGACCAGAGGAATCACTAGATTTTCACCTTAAAAAATACCTTAACGAACCATTAAAGCTGTGAACAAAACTAAGCAATCTTTGTTTTAAGTCAATAGTTTTTAGGTTGTTTGTATTGCACAACAATAGGCTCCAGATTGTCATCTGTTCATTTTTATATATTTACAAAGAGTAAAGTAACTAGTCCATGGTTCCAAACTACCAAGTAGCAGACCTAGGATTTGAATTTATGCAGCCTGACTCTAATCTCTATGCTCTTAAGCCAACATGCCAAATGGCAAGATTGGGGTAAACAACTTACTATCATCCAGCTCATCATTCTTGAAACTGATTTCAGTAACAAAGTAGAGCAAGGAGTTCCCATCTTATCCCCGTTGTAAATGTAAATCTATCACCTAACTTTTCATTTAGACTGGTTTTCATTCCCATTATACTTCACTGAATTTCTTTGTCAACCATGATGCAAATTCTGTTTCCATGTATGCTGCTATTGTCTGCCATGGTAAGAACTTTACCCATTCCAATTTTCTCTCAATCCGGGAGAGACCCCAGTGAGTGTAAGTATTACATAACCTATTGGTGACTGGTTCATATCAAATTTTCTAATAGCTATATACACACTCAGGAAGTCTGCCACCATATGAGAAGTATAGCATAAAAGAATACTTATGCCATCTTTGGACCATAATTTCTAAAACCATGCTACCTCTCAAGTATCTTACCATTTATCTTGTTTTTTTCTAAACATCTTTGCTAGTCAGTCTTTTATTTTATCTCAATGTTGCATCCTCACTTCACTATTGAGATCCAGATCCTTCTCTTGTCATTGAAAGTGGTTGAAACACAACAGACAGGCTTAAACCACATGAGAATTCACAAGCATCACCACAGGGTACCTCATGGAACCCTGGACAGGGACACAACTGGGTCTCCAGAGGACTTGCAATCTGCTGGTCTGTGTTTTCTTTTCTTTTTTCCACATAAAAACTTTCATTAAATAATGATACACATTGCAGAGAACATAGACTTGACAGCTCCATCAACACTTTGAAGCTGAATTCTTTCTCTTGCTCAGTTTAGTTTAGGAACTGATGATCCCTGAATAAATCAATTAAAGTCAAAGGACGAGACAGGAAAAGAAGCCACTGACTGTCCCCATTATGTCGTGTACTATGTCTGGCTCCTTCAACCAAGGCTAAAAGGCAAAGGTCACAAAATAGCCTCCACAGGCAAAACATTATTATTATGTAGCTTTTGATAGTCAAGTGAGACAGCTTGGTAGGAGTCTACTGTTTTATCTTTCTGGGATTCAATATTATCTGTTTTCTTAGCTGTGGCCAGGGAAATGAGCAATATGAAGAAAAGCAGAACAAAAGAAAACAGTTTTATCATTGTGGTAACTTGTGTTTGAATTTCAGCTTGTTCATTTGTTCAACAAGTGACAAACTGGTACTTATCTTAGGAGTCTCAGTTTTATCTATAAAATGATATTCAAAAGCCTCTTTAGATGAGGCACACCAAGGCTCATCTTAATCACTAATTAGGGTTTTCTTGCAGTATTCACTTCTATTCTTAAGTATTCTTTCATGCCTTCAGTAGGATGTAGGGGAAGTTTTGGACATCTGATGTACAGTCAGTCTTTGATACATCCTATGGATGGATAGTAGTTAAAAAGGTGTTTTTTAAATGAACTGAAATGTCTCTGTCCATGTAGCAATATTTTGTTTACAAGTTTGTATTTGTTTTTATAGGCCTTCCAGTATTAGCTGTGCTTCTACTACTTTACACCACCTTACCCTGCTGCCATCTTATTTTCACATATATATCTTTACTGACTAAAATGTTTCATGCCTCTGCACCTTAGTGCACCATGCTTTGGAGGGAAGAGATGCTTTTTATTTGATCTTTTTTTTCCTGTGGGGCTGGGTCCAAGGATGGCACATAGTAGGCCTTAGGTAAGCACTCACTGAGCCACAGTTACTTTTAAACATTCACTGTTGTGTGTGAATAAAATCGACAGACAAAAATCAACTGTGGTGACTCACAGAAACAGGATTATCTTTTCATCAGAGTGCAGTGTTGGCTCTTTGATCTGGAAGAGTCTTTTTCCCCTGACAAAGATTTAAACATACTGGGTACTTTCTTTCAATTAATGCTAATGGCAGGGTTTCCAACAAATACAGCAAATAAGAAGGATAAGAGACAAAGACAACTTCCAAAGCTACTTTTATTAAAAAGTAATCTGCAGCTTATCTTAGCTTTTCAACATCTAATATCCAATGATGTTATTTGAATATTTTGCCCACCAACATCCCAAAGGTTCTGAAGCCAGGACCTCACTGAGCTTCACTCTCATTTGGGGCCCCGTGAAATGTGCAGCATGCACAAAAGACTTGTTTCTCCCTCCTCCCCTCCACCTCAATTCCCTCTTCTGTTGCTCTTTGCCTCTTCTCCATATTTATGAGAGGGGAAGGTTGAAGGTGGCGATTACAACCTTATTATCTGTTTCTACCAAGTGTGCCTTTTTCTGCCTTTTATAGTTCCCCCATTCTTTCCTTTTCTGCAGCCCAAATCCCATTTTTGTGTATTCCAAGCTAAAATGCCAAATTTAGGTATTGAGTACCATTCATTGGAGAAGAGAAATGCAAGCATATTATAATTGTAAATATTTACCTTCCTGCACCTGAGACCAATATTGAGGATAGCAGTTGTTTATCAGTGGAATTTATTCAAATTGCTTCACCTCTCTCAGCATCAGATTTCTTGTCTATAAAATGGACGTAACATTACCTACCATATAGATTAAATATTAAAAAACAAAAGCATATAAACTTGTTACTACAGCTCTGGTACTTTGTAAGTACTCCAAAATTTAGTTATTATTGTTGGTATTAACAATTTTATTATTAGTGCTTAGTATAGTTCCATTTAGAAAGCAGTCACAGAAGTTAATCTAAATTTAAAATCCTGTGATCCCATGAGATGGAGCGTGCTAAGCTGGGTGGGGAGGACAGGCATTGAGGATGCCACAGGTGTGGGATGGTCACACTGCCAAAGTGTGCATATGCTTAGAGAAGCAAGACAGCAACAGCAACTGGAAAGAAGTCTACCTGAGAAAGCAAGATGGATATGTGAAGTGTTACTACTGAACTGTGTGCTGAGCAGAGAGCTAACTGGAAGCCATAATTAGGAAAGCCTTCACAGGCCAGAGAGACCAGTTAAAAAAAAAGAATCTGTACGAAATGGACTGCTTCATCCTAACTCAACTCCAATGGCCACACTCAAATTATCCAGAGCCGTGCACTGGAAAGATAATCACACCTATTAAACAAGGAGGCCCACTAAATTTTTCCTGGAAAGAAAACTGTTGAGATTTATAAATGGCCAAGTGCTGAGTGGCAGCAGCTCAGCTTCTCTGAGATTTAGTATTTGGACCCTGGAAAATAACAACTTGAGGAAAAAAAGCAAAAAACAAAGAGGAGAGAGAGAGAGGGAGACAGAAAGAGAGGGAGAGATCCTGGGGAATCAGGAAAGAGCTTACAGGAAAATTAAAAGCTACAGAGAAGTTGAAGACACAGGCCACAGTAGAGAGAAGGAAATGAAAGTCTTGACTTTCTCCCCAGACTGATTCTGCCAAAACAAGTAGAGTTCTAGACTTTCCAGGGAGAAATGGCAGCAACAGACTGAGTCTGTAGTTGAGACGTGCAGGGAAAGCACACGTTTTTTAGAGTCGAACTTCTGCAAGGCAGGCAACAGCTAGAGAGTGATCCTAGCACAGGTGGTCACCATATCTCTGAAGAGAGTGTAGGGTTGGACATCATTCTGGGAAAGGGTGGAGTGTTTGAATCTGGGACTGACTGGAAATAACTGTAGGGCAGCTTCACTTCAGAGTTCCCAGCTTGAACACTTGGTAAGAGACAGGCTAGAAAGAGACCCTTTTGTTTTGTTTTGTTTTGTTTTTTTTGTTTTTGTTTTTTTGTCTTTTTGAGACAATGTCTCACAATGCAGTTCAGGCTGGCCTTGAGCTCACTTTGTAGTCCAGGCTGGTCTTGAACTTGCAACAATCCTCCTGCCTTAGCCTCCCGAGTGCTGGGATTGCAAGCCTGCGCCACTACCCCTGTATGCTAGAAAGAGAACTTTTGAGGGTTGAGCCCATCTGGGAGTCACCCTTGCAGCCTGAGGCTAGGGCTGGCTTGAGTTGCTCTGAGTTTGAAAGTGTTGGCATTGAGGAATTATCTGAAACCTTGCCCAACACAGCTGCCTATACTCAGCACACATCTGGGGTTGATTGCCTTCCTTATCTACTGCCATGCGCAGGGTTATATCTTGGCTGGGACACTGTCACAATCTGGACAATTGAGGGGCCTCTGGGATAAGGGGTTCACCTTAAAAACTACAGGCCTTAAGGGTAGGTGGAGAAAACTGATAATTGGTAGCATCTAAAATTGCAGATCCAGAAAGGAAACCACTCACTGAAAAACACAGAACTTTTCTTTGCACTCATATTTTCTTTCATCTTTCTTCTTCGATAATTTATTGGGGTTTGGGGAATGCTTCTTCGTCCTTCTCCTTGATTTTTTAAAAATCTTTTTCTTTCTTTCTTTTTTTTTTATGAGCCTGAGGAGAAGTCAGAGTAATTTTTTTAATTTTAAAAACAAGAAAAGAACAGAAATGATGATACCAAATTTCAAAACTAAATGTCATTTTCTTTCTTTTTTCCTCCACCTTTGCTTTCTTCTTTCCTTCTTTGTCACTTTTTTCCTATTTCTATTCCCCACATTATTTCTTTTTCTTCTTTTTTTCTTTATCCTTTATTTCTTGTTCATTTTTTCTGTTACCTTTACCTAATTCTATAAACATTCTTCTACTTCCTAATAGGGTCACATAGTTGCTCTTACATGTGAAGCTCAAATTACAAATAAAGAGCAAAATAAAAAAACAGACAATAGAAAATAGTGAGAGACAGATTTAGCATTTGGGAAGGGAATCAAGACACACAGAGAGGAGGGAAATGTGACAGAAAAGAAAAGGTGATTTTGATGCACCAAGTATATATGTACCAAGTCTCTATGGGGGACACGGACTCCATGTACTACAAATATGTAGCAAAAAAATAAAGGAGAAGGGACCCAAGAGATGAGGGAGTGGGAAGAGGTGGAAGAGAAAAGATAAAAAGGAAAATTAAGATGGTCATATGTATAAACTCATGTCCGATGAGGAATGCAATCATTATGTAGTACACAGGTACTAATAAAAAAATTAAAATCCAATGCTAAACCTGGTAGGAGATAACAAGATGAATAAACTGTGGTTCCAAATTGAAAACAGATTAGAATTTGATGGGGTTGAGATGCATATACAAACTAATCATGTTATTAGACAGAGGGTGGTAAATGCCATAAATGAGGTACAATTCCAACTTAATGGGAGTGGGCAATTAATCAGAATCAGTTGAATCTAGTAAGGCTCTCCTGAAGAGGTACCATTTTTACTAAACCATGAAAAATAAGGTAGGGTGAAAGAGACAGGATGAGGGAAAGCATTTCATTTAGAGCACACATCAGGAGGCATGAACCCAAATAGATTACAAAGGAAATATTAAACAATAATTTATCTTGATTATGATTTATTATTTTTATTTATATACCTTTTTGGTAATAATTCATATTGCAAAAGAAAGGAAAGCACTGCAGGGAGCATTATGGATGTTTTCCAAAATACGCTGGCTAATAGGAATTCCAGGAAAAATCATTCCATGACCACGCTATTTTGATACTGCAAAACATTTTGCTGTTCTTCAGACTCTGTAAATAATTTCTTTGGATTTGCAACATGATTATTTAACAGATTATATATATTGTACAGTTTTTTTTACATCAGGGTCTCTTTTTTTTATTTCCAAAATTCAGCATGACACTAGATAGGCTAAATTATGCTCCAATAAGGAAAAGTCTCAAAAATCTGTCTTAAAACAACAAAAAAACTGATTTCTCAATTACATATATCATGTGCCAAGCAGTTTAATAGAGGGGGACACTGCTCATTGTTGTCACTTAACATCCCAAACTGACAGAAGTTTCATCTTAATTATACTTCACTTCAGTAAGTGGCCGAAACAGAAACAGGAAAGTGGCACCCAATGGCTCCATATGCAAATGTCACATCACTCCATTCACACTTTTTTGTCCCAAGAAAGTCACATGATCACATATAACTTAACAATTTAAGAAAGCAAAACCCACAGTATACCTTGACAAGGAGAGAAATACTTGACTGTCTGTAAATAGGCCAAATGACTACCATAATTAGATTACTCAAATGAAATCAGACTGCAGAACTTCTCAATCTTTAATACATTAATGTAAAATGCAAATCTCCCAGATGGTGTTAGAGTAGGCAGATTGTCACCCTTATTTGAAACTAGGACCCTTTTTTCTTCAATAATTTCATAGTACTAGTGCTTCGTGGAATTCATATTAGGTCATTTCTATATACGCTAAAGGTGATTTGCAATTGTCTGTGTCTAGAAACATGAATTGGGATAGGATTGGCATTTATAGACCTAAATAGCATGCGGCACAGTCTGAAATGCTCTTTTATATTGTATAAAAAATAGATAATCATCGTTCTTTCCTATTTGTTGAACTCCTACTATATGCTGATTATTATATTCTCCACTTTCATATATGACTGTCCAACAAGGATGAAGTTTTCTGAGGGCAATTACCATTTAATTTTCAGAAAATGATTCCAAGAAGATAAATAACATTACTCACATTTTTGTACTTGAGAAAATAGGGGCTCAATGGGATAAATAATTTGTACCAAGCTTCTCCAATAAGTGGCAGTGCTGGGGTTTCAACCTGGGCCATGGAGTCCCTGAAGTTAGTACAAGGTATAGGTATTCTCTGATCCTCTCTGGGATGGCTAGCATGTCAGTCAGGGGTTTCCATAGAAGGAGAGCAAATGGCACGTGTCTATCTGTCTAGCTCACTATTCATTTATTGAGAGATTTATTCTAAAGAATTGGATCACCAAATTCTAGGAGATGACAAGTCTCATAATTGTAGGTGAGTATGTAGGCTGGAAATTTAGATAAAGGGTTGATATTGTCATTTTAAGTGTGACTTCAGTGGGGTAGGCCAGCAGGATAAAAGTTCTGGTGAAGTCTTTGTTATAATGAGAGAAAACATTTCTCCTTGGCCTCCTTTGCCCTCTTCCTTGCCCTCCTTTTCTACCACCTCCTTTTTCTCATCCTCTTCTTTTTCTTGTATTCTTGCTCTTCGTCATCCAAAGCGATTCTATCCTAAATCTCAGTAAAGCTGTCAGTCAGCATGCTCTGACTTGGCTTCCACTCCTCTACTTTCACCCATTCTCAACAACATGCCCTAAGGATGTGGCCTCATCAGCCCCCTGTTTTGATTTCCATGCTCTCTTCATCTCCCTGTTTCCATTTCCTCAATTCTAACTTTTTCCATTGCATCAATTTGTTTTCTTTCAAAGTCCTACTCAAAAGCCCGGTGTGCAAAACTAAGTGATAACCAAATCTGCTCTGCAAGGGTTGGGGTGTAGATCCTGGGACTCTCCCACCCCGATCTGCAAACCTTGTTACATTTGCAAGCTGTTATTTTATCAAGGACAGTAGAGTGAGCCCCGGCTGATGCCAGGCTCCCAAAATGCGTTTGGATGACCCAATTAGTACTGTTTCCAGACCTTAGCCCATGATGCCAATTTTCTTCCTTTTGCTCTGTGAATGTTTCCAGGTTAGTACTGGTGGCTGCTTTAGCAGTTGCCGTAAACTTCCCAATATGACTCTGTTATGGAAGAATTTACAAGAGCTGCCCTGAAAATGCTGTACTTTGGATCAATGACTTTTCAAGTGGCTTAGTGCTACAATAGCTCCATAACCATGTGTCAAACAAACGTAAGAAAACTAGTAGTTATTTTTTGTTTACAGTAGTCGTGGTTTTCTTGTACTAATAATGCATTTTCTTCAACTATACCTCACAAAAAGATGATGTCAAAAGGGCTGTGGCTTATAGTTTAAAACATGCCAGCTGGGAAATGCTTATTTTGGTAGATGAATGCTCCCATCTCCCTTGAAGAAGTAGAAAATTAGTTGTTCCAAAACAACACAACTGTTTTAATTGTATTATCATTAAAACATAATATTCCTGCCTTAGAGTCCAAGTTAATCCTTGCCCCGTTTAAAATTTCATCAACATTTTAGAAATATGGATTTTTCAAAGTTAATGTACAAGTCACTAATCACATTCTGAGAACACACCTGCAAAACAGAGGCACCGTATTGTGTGGCCTATGACATGGCAGGAATACTCTTCTAAAACATCAGGCAAGGTCTTTTAAACAAGACATAGGCTGTAGAAATCAAACTCTTTTATTCTACAGCTTTCCTATGTCAAGTTTTGTCTTAAAAAGATCCCTAGTCAGGCATCCTGTCTATGCATACTCTGCCCTTGATCCAGCGTAAATTATGAGCACTGCTCCTAAAGCCAATGTTAAAGCAAATAACAATACTCTTTTAATAAAAGGTACCCTGAAATTCTGTGACTTGTCCAAGCTTGTTCTGCTAAGTAGTTCCTGGCCTGGATTTTTCTATAAATGCAATAATGACAGTTATTACTGATTGGTACAGTAGCCATTTTTAAATTGATATCTAAGTGAGTGGACACATCAAGAACCTGAAGAAAGGCCAACACCTGGGAAGTCAGGCAGGGATATTTAGTTCTACAAACATGGTGCCTTCGAGCACTACATAGAGCAAAATTCCCATTTTAAAGGTGCAGCCAGTCCTGATGCTCAGTGAGTGTTGCGCCTGGCAGTGCTGAGCTGGAAGGCAGGCTGCTGGGGAACTGGCTGAGAAACTAGAATCTTTAAAAGCTCTCATGCTTCACAACTTCTGCACTGCTTTCATAGTCGTTTTCCCATGCTAGTCCCAGTTGTTCATCAAAGTTTCACCATTGTGCCAGAGTATTAGTTTACAAAGCTGTTTAATAAGTATTTCTTCTCCATCATACCTATTGGTATATATCTGATACATCTATAGAATGAATTAGACATAGTGAGGCTCCAGTGAAAAAAACTGTGAAGAACGTGGTGATGAAGAAGATAATGATCTTTCGAAAGTTTACCTTGCTTGCTGAGCCTCAACTTTAGTGCTTTACATACAGATTCTAGACCTACAATTGTGCAAGGTATTTACTGCCCAGGGGATGCAAGGTTTGGGGGTGAATTAACTGAATTGTAGCAAGAGGTGCACTTGCTATGCTGTGCACTGTAAAGAAATAAATGGTGCATGCTGAGGAGCACTTTTATCTAATTTTTGCGATGTGCGCTGGCCTAGTAGCAGCTACGTGTACTTGAATTTGCTCATCTTATCCATACTGTATTATTCTCAAATGCTTTCAAATACGATGCAATCAATGCACACAGTTTAATGAAATCCTCAAGAGCATAAGTGGATCTGTCAGGATTTGAAAACACCACGCTGAACAGAGCCCAGGCCCTGGTGAGCAGCCCCAGTAGATACAAGGCTAGGGCTGGACTAGATACGGTCTCTTTTCTCCTATAATGGCACTGAAAACACTTTCGGTATCATCTACATTCTTGTTCATGCCCACCTTGCATCCTCAGTAAACTGCGTTTCACACAGCAGTTCTTAATATTTAAATTACTCTTTAAGGGAGAGTATCTCATATGCATTCAAATACATCCAAAGAGAATTTGGACATTAAATACGGGGAGGACACTGATTCTCTCAGGTGGCTGTAAGAAAACAAAATGCACTTTTTGACATTTTATTCGACAACCTCACCCTAACTTATTCATGCACTATACCAAATAGCTGTCTGGATGCACTGAAATGGTTTGTAAATCGTGGTGATAAGTGGTTTTTATTTAAATGTAAAAATGATACCTTTGTCCTCAGAGAGTTGACATTAAAAGGTTTCTATGGGGGAAATAGAGCAGCAAGAAGGATATCAATGTGATTTCGCCACCTTGTGGCTGCAAATTGATTTTCAGCCTCTTTGGATCACTTGATGGAGAATTTTAAGGGTTTTCTTACTGTTGATTATATCACTAGCTCATTCCGGAGGCAAGGATTTCTGTGTGAATTCAGCCCTGAGAATTGGTTTCTTTTCATTCCAAAGGATGTTCTCCATTCACAAGTTTTGCATGGCACATTAAGCACATCATTGCCGATGGCTAGTACTACTCCATTTTCACTACTTCAACCTTGGTGGCCAACAGCACAAATCAAAGCGTTAAAGCAAGAAGGAGTATTGTACAAAACTCAACTGGAAGCAACCTAAAACCCATTTTAGGATACCACGTAGCTGTCACATACTAACGTGTTACTTGCTGAGAAAATGTGTTACTACTAGAAAGTGGGTCTAGCTCAAACCACAGTTAAGCATTTCTGTTAAGACTTCCCACCTGCTACTTAGCAGCATGTTGGACTCAGTGCCCTTTGGTTGCTCCAGTTGTGTCAAAGCATGATGGTTTCTCTAGGGTAGAATTAGAAGACATGGTGGTAGCATCTGAAATTAAAAATCCACAACAGATTCAGAAGGAATGAATCTGGGGAAGGAAAATGCTTACAGAGAAAAGCAAAATTCTTCCACACATGTCTTTGGCAAACACAATCATCTCAAGAAAAGGAAGGCAATTAAAGTTTAAATATACAATACAAAGCAGTACTGAAAAATAATAAACCTTCAAAAGCTGCAGTATACTGTGTTAATGCCAGAAATGTTTCTAAGGTATTGCAACTAGAGCTAGTACTTTTAGTAATTTATAGGAATCAAGGAGATAAGGCTCTTAAACATATGTATTCATTCTTGGCAAGATCAGACTATGGAAGGGATTGATTTTTTTTTATCAGAGAAGAGTATATTTAAATGAAGAGTGTATAGTTTTGAAGTCTCATAGACTTATCATTGTGAAGTTTTTAATATAATGTGGGGATATTCCTCCAACTTTACAGGAAAGAAATGAGCTTAAAGAAAAGCAATATCAAACAAAGAGGGCTGCAATGGAAAGCAGGCTGAGGTGATTGCTCTGTATCATCGAGAAAGAGAAGGGGATAAATCAGGTCAATATCTGAAGACAAATTCAAACTACTTCTAACTATGAAGCAAAGGAGCAAGGACCTGTGCATTTGACAATTCAAATCTGCCCCTCTGGATTGGGATGTGTGTGAATAACTTAACTAAGGAGAAAAGGCTTTCCTATGACTTAGTGATATGCATGTCACAACAAGGGGGTTTTGGAACACACCTCTCCCAGGGCATTCCTTGCACAATTTACAGGCCTAGGAGGGGTTTCCACAGGAGGTAAACCACTTCTTAAGGATGAGAGAAAACTAGAGGGGTAAAGAATAGAAGCCATCACATGAGATGAATCAAAATTGGGACTCACAGCCAGACACTGAAGACCATAGGAAAAAAAGCCCCAAGGATGTGAAAACCTATTACTGTGTAATAAAAGGCTTCTAGCCAGTGAGTCTTAGAATAGATAAAAATGAAGCAATAATTAGCAGGATTTTAAATATCCCTCTAAAATATAGTACAAAGATTTTCCTCCCTCAGGAGGTCTACAACTAAAAATGGACACAAAACTGAAGGAAAATTCTAAGTTTCCAATTGTCTGAGTGGCAGCCTGAGTAATTTACCAGATCTCTTGGAAGAAAAAGAGGAACTGTCCAAATTTTCAGTCAATATTTATCTCTTAGGTTAATAAATCTTGCTCCTGACCTCAGCAGAAGTCAATACCTCCTGATTATTATATGCAGGCGCCTCCTGGGCCTTTCTATTTGCCCAGACTTGTCATGGAATGAGTCACCAGTTTCCCAAGAGCCCCTCTCTCAGGTCATGGGTGTAGGCTGAATAATCACTCACATCTCAAAGGTGTGGGCAGGTTGCCAATAATTGGTGCCATAGCTCAACATTTATTTGAATCACTAATTCTGATGTGTTTGCTTTTCCATTTTAGGCTTTGGGAGTAGTGTTCAGAGAGGAAATGGGGTTGATATATTCCTGTGAAGCACTCAAAGGCAGCCAAAGAAGCAGCAGTATAGGAAGCGAATGCAAAGGAGAAGAGAGTAGAGTTTAGACAAAGAGTGGATCTAACTTAGAGTCCTAAATATGTCACTGGACTACTGTGAATGAATCACCCGGGTTCTTTGTAGTCCAGCTGCTTCCCCTGTTAAAGAGAGCAGATACTGACGTTAAATTTTTTTGTTTTGTTTTGTTTTGTTCTGGTGGAGAATTAATCAGATCACAAAGAAGGATGAGAAGGTCATTTAAATCATACGCAACATTGTCAGAGGAAGCCTAAAAAAGGCATGAGTTAGCATCGGTTCCATAAACGAGCTAATTGAAAGTAACAAATGGAGCAGATTTTTCTCAATCTTCTTAGAAAAAATAAATTACAAAATTTCATTAAAGATGTGTCTATCTGATAGGGGCATCACATTTAGGGAAAATACTACAGTGGAGTAAGAAAGCATGTCTTTTTTTTTTCTTATTTTTGTTTTTCATCTCATTTTAGTGGCTTCTCTCTGGAATCAGACATTTTGACTCAGAAGATGATCAAGGGTGATGATTCTTTCCTTCCACTTTCTTCAAAGCAAATTTTTCACTTAAGAAATGCAAGAACGCCGGACGTGGTGGCGCACGCCTTTAATCCCAGCACTCGGGAGCCTGAGGTAGGCGGAGTGTTGTGAGTTCGAGGCCGGCTTGGGCTACAACGTGAGCGCAAGGCCGGCCTGAGCTACATAGTGCGACCCTGCCTCAAAAAAACCAGGGCTGAGAGTTTGGCTCAGTGCCTTAAGCGCCTATCCTGGCAGGCGCGAGGTTGTGAGTTCAATCCCCGGTACCGCAAAAAAAAAAAAAAAAAAAATGCAAGAACACTGACATCTGTATAGTTCTCAGTGGTGCATTTTGATGACTTGTGGATTCTAATTTTGTCAAGGCAGAGATAAGAGAAAAACATGTAGCAACTAAGCCACGTTATGTGGTTTGTTAGGAAAAGCCTGGAGAAAAGCAACAGTTCACCCACTGAAGTGGAGTAAAATTCTGGTTCATTATTTTGTCAAAATGATGCTTGTTGGACTTTTACACTTTGCCCCACCACCATGACGAAAATGATTGTTGATGTAAGATGAAAAGCAATGAGGCTTGGTGTGTGCTTGTTTGTATTCTCCCAAATATATTTAAAATGTGCAAACATTTCTTTTAATGCTAGCAATTTGCACTTCAGGAAGAAGGTATCAGTGGACTGGTGGAGAGTTTGAGTCCCCATTTAACCACAGACTCATTAGGCAAGTCTCCATATGACGTTTTTTCACCTTGCTGTGACTGCATTTCCCAGGGATATACCATCTTCCCAGTCCAGCCATCACCAGCATGAAAAGGATAATTTACATATTCATTATTTGTTAGGTCCTTCATGTTTGACATATGGATCTCTTCCTAGGACTATTTGAGTGTCCTTATCATATGGCAACAGACTTCCCTCAAAGTAAATCATTGTGAAGAGTCTAAGGAAGAAGAAACAGTGTCTTTTGTTACCTATATTTGAAAGTTTCACTGTATTACTTTCTATAATATAACTAGAGAGCATAAAAATGGCTCCTTTTTTATCAGTACAAAATGGTGCTATATATATATATACTAATGATCCCTGGATTATGAGAGTTTGATCAGTATTGTTCAATTTAATGTTAGTGGTAAAGCAACATGCTTTCTATACTTTCAGTGGAGATTGCATTTTGAATTTTGATCTTTTCCTAGGTTAGCAATATTGTAAAATACTCTCTCAAAATACTGGTTGACAGCAGCAACCCATTATTTTTAATTA
>RJWM01016056.1:0-45736 GCA_004363535.1 Dasyprocta punctata | reverse complement strand
TGTTAATGTAAGAAACCATTTTAAAGATAACGATGCGCAAATTGCAACCATTGTCAAGCTTCTATCTTCCGGTTTTGTAAACCTGCAATGTTGTGTATTTACTCTAGTTGTTTGCTTGTCTCTTTTGCTTGTTGTTTTTACTATATATGTCGTTTTTTTTTTGTTGTTGTTGTAGTTTTTGTTTGTTTTGTTTTTCTTCTCTCAAATAAAATTAAAAAAAAAGAAAAAGCAAATAAATATATGAAAAATTGTTAAGTATCATCGGCTATTCAAAAAAAATGCATATTAAAACAAAACTGAGATTCTGTCTCACCCCAGAAAGAGCAGCTATTATCAAGAATAAGAAATGCTAGAATGGCTGTGGGGAAAAAGGAATCCTTCTCCACTGTGGGTGACAGTGTAGGTTGGTGCAACCACTGTGTAAATGAGTGTAGCGTTTCCTGAAAAAAATAGGACTAGAGTTTCCCAGCTATCCCTCTTTTTGGTATCTTCCCAAAGGAATTAAAACATCATAACAGTAATTTATGGACACCCATTTTTATAGGGGCACATTTTGGAATCGCTAAATTGTGGAAACTGCTCAAATGCCAATCAACTGATGAAAGGATAAAGAAGACATGAGTTTTAAAATTTGTATTTTAAGAAATTTTTTTCTCTTTTTAAAATTTTATTTTTATTATATAGTAAAATTAAAAAAGAATGTATAGAACATTAGAAAAATATTGGCAAGAAATGCAAATGTTATGAATGCTATATTATTTTTAAAAGAACAATTCACAGTAAAAATGAAATCTGAAAATGACCCTGTGAAAACTACTTTTCACTCAAAATTCTGTTTCTTTAACTATGTTAAGTAATTTTTATATACGTATATAAATATATACATAGGTTTTCTTCCAATTTGTCACAACTGCAGCAATACAATGGTTACATATGTGTGACTTACATATTTCACTGATAAGTGTATTCTCAAGGTGCATCCATTTAAGTGTGAAGGTGTCTAGTTTATTGTTCTTTATAGCTGAGTAGTATTCTATTATATAGAAAAAGCACATCATTTTATCCATTCCTCAGTCAAGGGGCATTTAGGTTGTTTCCAAGATCTAGGTATTATGAATTGGTCAGTTATGAACATAGGTGCACATATATCTCTGTGGTAAGATGTTTTTAATTCTTTTGGGAAGATACCCAAAAGGGGGATAGCTGGGTCAAATGGGACCCCCAATCCTAGCTTTTTGAGGAATCTCCACACTAATCTCCACAGTGGTTGCATCACCCTGCATTCCCACCAACAGTAGAGAAGTGTTCCTTTTTCTCCACAGCCCCTCCAACATTTTTTATTGGTTGACTTCTTAATATTAGCCATTCTTTCTGGTTTGAGGTGGAATCTCAGTGTTGTTTTAATTTGTATTTCTTGAATGACTAGTGCTGTTGAACATTTTTTTACGTATTTATTTGCTGTTTGTACTTCTTCATCTGAAAAGTGTGTCTTCATCTCAGATGCCCATTTTTGGATTGGGTCTTTAAATCTCAGAGAACTGACTGTTTTTTTGGTGGCACCAAGGATCAAACTCACAGTCTTGCACCTGCCAGACAGACGCTTAAGCCACTGAGCCAAACTTCCAGTCCTAATTCTTTGAGTCAGGGTCTCACTATGTAGCTCAGGCCGGCCTTGAACTCACAACGCTCCTCCTACCTCAGCCTCCCAAGTGCTGGGATTAAACGCATGCATCACTGGCTAGAACTGAGTTTTTAAAGTTCTTTATACATTCTCAATATTAATCCTTTATCTGAGAGACAGCTGGCAAGCATTTTCTCCCACACCGTGGGTTGTCTCTTCACTCTGTGGTTTCTCTTGCTGTGCAAAAACTTTTCAATAGGATTAGATCCCACTTGTTGATTCTTTGCGATAGTTCCTGTGCAATTTGGCTTTTATTCATAAAGCCTTTGTGCTACGTCCTTCTCTAGCCATGTTCTGTTGACAAGGTCCAAACATGGAAGAAGATAGATCTTCAAGGAGGACGTCTTCTAAGAAAAGGCTGCAGCATAAAAATTGGCTTTATGGGAATGGGTTAACATTTCTTGGGAACTATAGTGTTAACTTGTGCTCTGATCCAATTTGAAGGATTTCTTTTATTTTCTTTCCTATGCACCAAATTAGTAAGCAAAATATAGAAACTCCCTAAGAACAAAGGGATAGTTAATGAAATTTTTTTTACAATTAATGGTATATTGGTCTGACATTTGAGTAGGACTAGCGAGATCAAGGTCAGACCAGAAGTTTGGGAGCCCTTGATGATAATAATAATGACCAGCTGGCTGGGGCTGTCTGGGAATCTCTTTACAGAGAGGTTGATATATTACTTTAGAGGCGAGGTAGATAACACGTCCTTGCAGCTGCAAGAACATCACAGGGAGATAGGGGGTCTAAATTAGGGCTGCATATAATCTTATGTTTTGTAGGCTTTTAGATAGGATACCACTATGGAGCACTTATTAGTAGTAAAAACATGCTTCAAGGTCTTTAACTAGATATAAACTTTCTGCCTATGCTAACTAATCATGTAACTATAGAAACCATGTTATCATAGAAACACCTGTTGAGTTCCTTCTTTCATCTAAACTTTCAACCCTGGCCAAAAAGAAAGTATATATATTCTGTTTGAGCTTACAATAAACGAAGCAGATTCACACAGTCTCTGAGCTGTTTGTGTGTCTGTTCTCCACGCGCTGACGCTCAGCCCACCTTTGGGAACTCTGTGGACCTAGCCCGGCTGGACCGCGGCACCTTTGCCTACACCAATATCTTCAAGAGTTTTACCTACTGTGTCTTCCAGTAGATTTAATGTTTCTTTTTTAATGTTGAGATCTTTAATCCGTTCAGATTTTCACTTACTACGTGGTGAAAGATATGGGTCCAGTTTTAATCTTCAGCATGTGGAAAGCCAGTTTTTCCAACACCATTTATTAAAGGGGCTATCTTTCTTTCAATGAATGTGTTTGGCATCTTTGTCAAAAATAAGGTAGCTTAGTGTGTCTGCAGTTGTTTCTGCATTTTCTAATCTATTCCATTGATCTTTGGGTCTGTTTTTTTTTTTTTGCCAATACCACACTGTTTTTTTTTTTTTAATCACAGTAGCTATGTAGTATAATTTCAAGTCAGGAATTGTGACGCCCCCTGTCTTATCTTTGTTGCCCAGGATTGCCTTTGCTCTTCTAGGTCTCTTCTGGTTCCAGATGAATTTTAGGATTGTTTTCTCTAATTCTATGAGATATGCTATTGGAAGTTTCATTGGGATTGCATTGAATCTGTATAACAGTTTTGGAAGTATGGCCATTTTCACTATATTGATTCTTCCTACCCAAGAGCACAGGATATCTCTCCATTTTCTAATACCCTTTCCAATCTCCTTTTTTCAGAGTACTATAGTTTTCAATAAAGAGGTCTTTTACATCTTTCATTAGATTGATTCCTAAGTATTTCATTTTTTGGATATTATTGTAAAAGATATTGTTCCCCTGATTTCTCTCTAAGATTGTTATTTGTGTACAAGAAGGGTATCGATTTTTGAGTATTGATTTTGTAACCAGCGACATTGCTAAATCCGCTTATTGAATGTCTTTTGGTGGAATTTTTGGCTTCTTCTAGGCAGCAGATCATGTCATCTGCAATTAATGATACTTTAACTTCTTCCTTTCCTAACTTTATTCCTTTTTTTTCTCTTGTCTAATTGCTCTGGCTAAATTTTCCAGGACTATGTTAAATAAGAGTGGAGACAGTGGACATCTTTGTCTTGTTCCTGATTTTAGAGTGAAAGCTTTTAGTTTTTGTCCATTTAGTATGATGTTGGTTGTTGGTCTGCTGTAGATGGCTTTTATCAGATTGAGATAGAAGCCATCTATTTCAATTTTCTGTGGAGTTTTTATCATGAATAGGTGCTGGACTTTGTCAAAAGCTTTTGCTGCATCTATTGAGGTAATCATATGATTTTTTATTCTTGGTTCTGTTAATATGATGTGTTACATTTATGGATTTACTTATGTTGAGCCATCCCTGCATCCCTGGGATGAATCCCACTTGATCATGGTGTACAATCTTTTTGATGATTTGCTGCAGTCTGTTTGCCAGTATCTTACTGAGGATTTTTGCATCAGTGTTCATTACAGAAACTGGCCTGTAATTCTCTTTCTTAGTTGGATCCTTCTCTGGTTTTGGAATCAGAGTAATTCTTGCTTCCAGGAATAAATTTGGGAGTATTGCTTCCTTTTCAATTTCATTAAAGAGTTTGAGAAGTAGTGGTGTTAGATCTTCACTAAACTTCTTGTAGAATTCAGCAGTGAATCTATTGGGGCCTGGGCTTTTCTTTGTTGATAGGTTTTTAATTACATCCTTAATTTTGTTTATTGATATTGGGTTGTTTAGTTTTTTTTATACTCTTGGTTCAACTTTGCTAACTCATATGTACTAGGACTCAGCCCATTTCTTCTGAATTTTCCATCTTATTAGAATACAAATTTTCAAAGTAGATATAGATGGTTTTCTGGATTTCTACAGGGTGTTTTGTGATTTCACCCTTTTCATTCCTAATTACATGGATTTGAATCTTTTCTTTCCTTTTTTTGATAAGGTTGGCCAAGGGTTTGTCAATTTTATTCAATCTTTCAAAGAACCAACTCTTCAATTCATTGATTCTTTGTGTTGTTTTTATTTTTTAAAAAATACAGTGGTATTCTACTGTGCCATAAAAAATAAACTTGAGACATTTCTAGCTAAATTGAAGTACCTTGAGGCCATTCTCTTAAGCAAAATAAATTGAACACAAATGTGTAACAATGTTTCTCTTGTGCGAGAAACCAAAAGTATAAATAAGGAGCAAAACATATGATAGATATTGTAAAACAGTAAGAAAATGTTCAAATGGGAAGGGGAAAAGAAAGGAAAAGAAAAAAGGATGAGAAAGTAAGGAAAATGGAAACAAATCTTTTGTAAATAAGGAGAGGAAGAGGGGTTGAAGGGAAGTTAGGAGAATGGGAAAAGAGAATCAAATATGTACAAAGTACAAATTTACATATCATAGGTCACGTACAGATACAAATTCCCTATAATGAATATCATCATTATGTATACCTAAAATGTACCATAAACTTAATTTAAAAAAAGAACTGAGGAAATATAATTTCCATAAGCTTCTTGAAAAAACTGATGAAACATGAATTTTGCCCATAAGCTATGAACAATGTCAAAAGCATTCAAATAAGCATCCAAACTCATTTATCCATAGAAATAAACATTTAGTGTAGGGATTCTAGTTACAGAGTCTAATATAACGGCTAAGGCAATGACTGTAGAAATTAAAAAATTGAATACATGCATAAGGTGATCGGGGAAGAATGTAAAAGACAGTATATGAGCATTTATATATTTATTTTAGTCTAGGGATAAGCACATCATTGAAACTCTGTCAAAAAAATTTCAGGAGGCATGAAAAATACAATAAGGACTGGCATGAAAAATATTGTAAGGACTGACCCTGTAGGATCTGGAATTGAGATACCTAGAAAATAACAAGTTGATAAGAAAAAGAGAATAGATCTTTGGGAATCAGGAGGGAGCCAAGAGAAAAACTAGAAATAAATTAGTTTGGAAAGCTGCAGAACCTGCCGAGACCATCTCAGCCCAGTGCTGAGAATGGTTGTCTATCCTCGTCACCCATTAGACACTAAGTTCACTGCAGTAACCTCAGAGAAATTTCCACTTGGTGTTAATTACTCACATCTGAATAACCCTCAAGCCTGTTGATGTGTTCAGGGAATAACATTATAACTTCTTCGCAGGTGCACCACAGTCCCATTGCACAAGGTGTCATTGCCCTACACATGACACAGTAAATGCTGCTCTAGGTGGGGAGATGAACTCAGGGAATTGCAAGATCTATAACTGCTTTGTCTCCAAATGACACATGTTTGTTGATGGCCACTGTCTTGCTGCTCATTCTGATAACAAAGACTTTCTCTGGTGAGTGTTTCCTTATGGATCAGACTTCAGTGAATTTTGGGATACTGAAAAAAGGAAGAGAGAGGGCAGGTAAGGATCTAGACAGGATATAGGCTTTTTTCCTTAGGCATCAAGACAACTTCGCTGAAGTCTTAAACTTCTACACTGACAGAAGTGCATGGTGTGCAGGAAAGGTCATGGGTACTTTGCCTGTGGAGGTGCGTGTTGCTAGGTTGTGCCAACCTGTGACCCAGAGTTGCTGTGCTCCCACTTCCTCTTTCCCTTACAATAGAAGCTGTCAATGGCCCAGACAACCAGGAGTGAATCTGGGGAAGTAGGATGTTCTGACATCTAGAGCTTAGTGTAAGTGCTCAGATTATATCTGTGGTAGTTCTTTGCTGTACTCAACTCTGCACACACACACACACACACACACACACACACACACAGTGTCCTAGTCTTATTTTACACACATATTTAGAATGTCAGTGGAACCTGGGAGACTGGATATGTGTGAGTTATCATGGGAATGTAATACTGTGTACTTTTTTTTTTTTACCATTGAAGGCACAGCTTAGAAGTAGCACTGAGTGCTCCAGCTTTGGAACTTGGAGAAATTATTTTCCAAGTTCTCTCTGCTCCTATGAACTGAGGGACTGAGAGCCTCTGACAGTGTGTCTAGGTCTTCCAACACATGAGCCAGAAATAGGAATACAGTGTCACTCTCAATGTTAAAATGGTGACATTACTTGTACATATCTAACTTCTAGTAAAGAATAGTCATAGCATCTTTTGTTTGATTACAGACCAATACTTTGGAGCAAGAGAGACTTGCAGCTAGAACAGTTACCTCCACATTTCACCTCATCTTTGTGTAACTCTGCTGATTGTCAACTTCTGTTTTGTCTTCTTTTGGATGTTCTGTCAAATGGAAAGAATTATTCTCCTATATGTGTTTAGAGACAGCGAAAGATGAATACTGAATCTAGACTATACCCACATTTACCACAAAGCCCATGAATTAATGTGTTCCAGGATGTGTAGGTATAATGAGACAGCACACCTTCAAGTAAGATCAGTTCTTGTCTTTCACTTACTGGAATGGAGTATTTTTGAAATAGTTTTTTAATGAAAATTTCTCTACCTCATTTTCTTTGTTTTATTCTTTAATTTATAGCATTAGTAAGGTCTAGTGGTAATTTATAAGTAACCAGGCTTACAGTGTACAATTAAAGAATGTTTGACATATGTAAGTACCACGAAGACTTGCCATAATCATGATAGCAAGCACACCTGCTGTGCTAGTACATTTCCTTGTGTTCTTTGTTAATCTTTTTCTTTCACCCTGACGCATGCCATTCACCAGGATCATTGAATGGTGTGTTTGTGTAGAAGAGTTTGCATTTTCCAGAATTTAAAAAATAAATCTCTGACTCATTTTCTATTTATGTGAAATATGATCAGAATATTCTTTAGTATAGAACGTTCAGCCTTAAATGACATGAGAGTCCGATACTTACAGAAAGTCATTAATAAATTTTATCTATAAATGTTTCCTTGGAATGGGCTCTCAGCCACTTATTGGGTAATGAGTTAGAAACACAGGATTTGATAGCTCTTTCCTTATTTCATTCTTTTCCTAGGCATCTTTTTCTTCCTGATTGTGTTCATCTCTCCATATCTCTTCTTGTGCTTCACCCTTATGAGACTGTATCTCTTCCAACTCCACCCTCTCTTGTGTTATCTTTAAGTCAATTCCTTGTGACATTCAAAAATTTTTCCTAGAACTTTTAGGCCAGGCCTTTGTCAAATGTCATGGGTGCCAAGTAGCAAATCTGGCTGTCTACCTCTCCAGTATTTGAACTGATTCACATTCGCATTCCGTTTTCATTTCCCTTTTGTTGCTGATTGGTGCTGACCCAATTTGTTTTTTTTTTAACCACATGGTTGTTTCTGCTGACAGGTTTTTATTTGTCTTTTATGTATCTATTTTTTTTAAAGAGCAAACCATGAAGCTGAGCTGTGAAGCAAGCAAGCCCAGAACACAGTTTGAATTGCAGAAACTTTTCCTGTATAGCAAAACAAAGTAGGTAAGAGAGGTCCCTTACAACTTATTTTAGTAAATTTAATGCTCACAAATACCACCAAGAGTTGTACGTGTTAGGGTGACACAGATGCCCTCTTTGTGTCTCATTGTTGTCATCTACCAAATGAGAATGACAGTTGTCAATTTAGGTTTTTGGGTTGTCTGGGGATTAAATGAACCACTAAATGCTCACACCGGGGCCAATCACACAGTCAATTCTCCATCAGTTTTCAACTTGTACCATTATTTTTCTGGCATCATGAAGCAAAAGTTAGAGTGGATATTTATGAGTGGGCCTGGATTAGGGTTGGGGATTGGATCTAAAGTGTCGAGTCCTTGGGGTCTAAGACTTGGCTCAGAAGGAAACACGCCGCTCAGATCTGATCTGTTACACAAGTGTGTTTTCCCCTTTCATATTCTAGAGACTATGGTACTGGCAGAACTCTCAGTACTGGAGGGGAGAGGGGTGGATATGTTGTCTATGGTCAGTGTGAAGGTTTTGTGCACTTGTTTTTCAGGATCTCAGCAATATTGTTTTTAGGTCTAACTGCTCTTTATAGAGCCCACATTGTTAGACTGCAGGACAGATTTATCTGGAAGACAATCAGGTGGGTCTTGATCCATTTTGTTCAGAAGAAGAAATATCAAAAAAAAAGGTAAATAGATCACAAACTGAAAATGTATGGGTGGCAATCCAATTGAATTCAGGTAGGTCTAATTTATTCCCTGCCACATTCTCTGTGCTGAACCCTTGACTGTGAGTCCTCCTTCAACAAGAATCTGATTCTTTCACTTCTTTTTTTGTGTACTGGGAAATGGGCCCAGGGTGCAGGGAGAAAAACTCCCAGTCCTTATCATTTTTGTTTTGGTATGTGATCTTGCTGAGTCGTGCAGGTTAGCCCTGAACTTGGGATCCTCTTGCCTTAGCTTTTTGAGTAGCTGGGATTAGAGAAATGCACCATGAAACCTGAGTATACTTTCACTCTTTGGGACACAATTTCTGCTGATCTCTCTAAAAGTGCAGTGATTTCGAGGGGGCATATTCAGTTAAATTTTTGTTTTGAACATTGTTGCATTCAGTTCTAGAACTTTCATTGGATTCACTATATATGTAATTGTAATGGTTGATACATTGTGTCAACTTGAAAACTTTAGAACTTAACTAAGTGATTCAGCAGTTCTGCATTTGGGTGACTATTTATGTTCTAAGATGTGGTAATGGTTGATTTGTTGTGTCAGTTTAAGAAGTAACTCAGCAAGAGGTCAGGGTTCTCACTTTGTTAACATCCTCAGCTTGTGCAAGAGGAGGGCACGAATTTGATGTGAGTGCTACATCTACCTCAGGGTGCGTAGCCTGCTTACAACATAAGGGAGGAAAAGAGGCTTGTTTTCCCCTTATTTGCTCTTGTTGCTTTGCTGTCTTCCACTGCCATGAAAGGTTGCCCTTCTGCCATGCCGCTCTGCCTGGGAACCAGCTGAGAATGGACTGAAACCTCTACAAACTTTGCTAAATAAACCTTTCCTTCCTTAACCTTGAATGTTAGGTATCTTGTTTCAGAAATGAGAGAGAAGTAAGTAACTCAGAATTTGGTACCAGAGGAGTGGGCTTATTGTAGTGCCTTCACATAAAGGTGTGTTTCAAGAACCTTTGGGAATGAGTTGTGGAAAGATTTTGGAAAGGTTTGGGGATGTCACTTGAAAGAGTAGATCCAGAACACCTTAGGCCATTATGTATGGGAGATTCTAGTCAGAGCTCAAAAGACCAGAAAACCAGTAGGGACCAAGCGTGGGTGGTTTCTACTGGGAAGGACTGCACTGGCTGCTGAATGCCAGATGCTGTGTGTTGTGTTTGGCAGACATTTTGCATTTGCTCACGTCCAGAGACTTTACCTGAGACTGAGATTAAGGGCAGCAGACTAAGTAGTCTGGCAGAAGAAATTTTAACACAGTCAAATGTTGAGGCTGTGGTATGACTGCTGTTGAGGGCTTTCAGCTAGATCAGTGTTGAGAATCAAGAGCAACGAGCCCAGCAGAATGATTTAAAATGTGAATTTGGCCAGAAGGGAAGCTCTGGTAAAGCTGTGGACTGCCAAGGATGGAGCAGAGGAGCTCTTGATTGCTGAGAAGGAACAGGAGAGTATAAAAAATGGCCTGAGGGCATCACAAGAAGTAGCAAGGCACCACCCTTTGCAGCCTCAAAACTTCAAAAGTGAAAAACTTTGCTTTGAGAAGAAAGCTGCAGAGAACCAAGTTCCAGAATGGTAGTGCCCAAACCGTGTTCCAGAATGGCAGCAGCATAGAGAATTTTTTTTCCTCAGAATTGGATTGAGTGCTCAGTGATCTAGGCACCAGACCCCTACAGCCAAGAAAGAAAACTATGGCTATTGCTCCAGCTGGCAGCAGACCTTGGTAGCATCCACATGACACTGATTTGGGGCACAAAGACTCTTGAATGCAAGAGTTGTGGGGTTAAGAAGGCTTCCACCTTGATTTTAGAAGGCCTAGGAGACCAGGTAGTGTGCCCCTGAGAGGGCAGTGTGTGAAGCTGTGAGGATGAAACCAAAGGTGCAGTGGACACCACCAGAAGTTTGGAAAATCCAGGAAAATGGATCATCTAAGGAAACCCGCAAGGAGGGAGAAAAGCTAGCCCAAGAGAGAAGGCATGTAAGCTACAACCGTTGGAAGTGCAATAGGTGTGGAGTCAATCAAGTCCTTTGGAACACACGATTTGCCATAGATTGCCTTAGATGCTGTACATGGAACTACAGAACTTAATGTTTGCCATGCTTGACTGTGGACTTGCTTTGTTCCCAATCCTTTGTATACACCTGTTTGTAACTTTTGTAATGAAAACATTTATCTCATGCCATTGAATGTTGAAAAGTTTATTTTCATTTGTACAGGGGTTCACAGCTAAAAGTTTGCCTTAAACCTCAGAAGAGACTTGGGACTTGGACTTTTCAGCAATGCTGAAACTGTTAGGCAACTCTTGCAGATGGGCAAAATGCTTTTTGCATAATGAGATGTACATCAATCATTGGGGGGCCAAGGTTCTAATGTAATATAATATTGATGACTTAATACTGGTTCATAAGTGTTGTTAAACCTGTGTTACAATGTTCAAGTTGTGAAATGATAAATATGTCCTTGTATCTGGAAATCGATTTAAAGAAATGTGACTGGTTGCTAAGATGACAAGTGGTGGATTGTAATGGTTGGTACATAGTTTCAGTTTGAGAAGTTAGAAGCTTAACTAAGTGACTCAGGTTTATAAATACTATGGAAAGGTAAAAAACAGCTCGAGGAGCAAAAGTAACTGGGAAGGGAAAAGGGGGAAAGAAGGAAGGGAAAAGGAAAAGATATAAATCTGTATATATGTATATCTAAGATAACTAAAATGAACACACTGCTGAATGTATTCGTTATTGAGAAAGAACAATTAATACTCATATGATTAGATCAATTTTACATGTCTATATGTTAATGTAAATAACCATTTTAAAGATAATGATACACAATATTGCAAGCATTGTCAAGTTTCTATCATTCGGTTTTGTAAACCTGCAATGTTACTGTTGTGTATTTATTCTAGTGGTCGGTTTGTCTCTTTTGCTTGTTGTCTTTGTTATATATGTCTTTTTTCTTTTTTTTTCTTCGCTTAAATAAAAAAAATTAAAATTAACTAAGTGACTCAGCAGTTCTACATCCTGGAGTGTAGAGGATATGCTGTAGGTTGGCTGTTTATGTCCTAGAATATTGTAATAGTTGATTTATTGTGTCAACTTGAGAAGTTTAAAAGTTTAACTAAGTGACTCATCAGGGGGGTCGGAGTCTCACTTGGTAAACATCCTCACCCTGTGCAAGAGGAGGTCATGAAAATCATGTAAGTGCTACTCAATATAGGGTACCTGCTTACAATATAAGGGAGGAAAAGAGTCTTGCTCTCCCTTTTTTGCTTTCGTTGCTTTTTCTGTCTTCCACCACCATGAAAGGTTGCTCCTCTGCCTTGACATTCTGCCTTGGAGCCAGCTGAATATGGAATGAAACCTCCACAAACTGTGAGCTTAATAAACATTTTCTTCTTAACTTTGGATGTTGGATATTTTGTCTCAGCAATGAGAGAAAATGACTAACATGGTAATATTCCTCATTTTTTTTTGTTCGGTCACAGAAAAAAATCTGCTTTTAAAATCGACATCTGGAAATTCCAGCATGTGGTCTTTTATTGTGGGTTTAGTTTCCACTGATCGCTTTTTTACTTGAGGATAAATTATATTGGCCTGTTTACTTATGTTTAGCAATTTGCATTGTATTCTCCTACACTGTAGAGACTGATTCTCTTACATTTCCGTAACACAAACATAAAGGAGTATAGAATATTGGTCTTTCAGTAGATAGTTAATTTGACTCTACTTAGAATATTCAGAAATTTCAAATCAGTTATTTTAGTCCTAAGTAAATGGACTGTCTGGCACCTGCCACATCAATGCCTATTTAGGCATCATCCAGAGAATTAGATAGAGCTATGTCTAACATTTGAGGTTTGAGGTACCACATCACAGCTCTCTCTGTTTGTAACTTCTCCCAAACTTTGCAGCCTTTGCTGTTATCTTGAAGTAGGTCTTTTTCTTTTGACCAGGAGGGCAACAAATACCTATTTTGTCTTTAGTCATTTTGTATGGTTACAACCATATCCTGGTCTCAGGCTGAAAGTCGTTTTTAGAAATATGCAAAACATCGCCTACCTGAAATCTGCCTGCTTTTGTTCACTAATTAGTGAATGCTACAAAATGTGACAAGTAGTCATATTTAATATGTTGCCAAGTTGATGGCTATTACTTGTAGGAGAATTGGTTCAACTGAGTTCGAGCAGTTATACTAGAAGTAGAAAGTGCATTTTTTCTTTTAGTTTGTCTTTAAGTATTTTGGCCATGAAAAATTTTTCATTCTTATGTAGTTAACTTTATCAATATTTTTGGCTTTTTCATTGTCATCACAGTTAGAAAGACTTTCTTTATGATAAGTCCTAGAGGAATTCACATATGTTGTCTTCTAATGCTTATATGTATGTTTTCATCTAAAAAGTTTAGATATTTTCCTGTTCCCATCTATCTACTGCTCTATTTATATGCAGATTTAACATTTGTAATTAAAGAGACTCTGATTTCCTGTCTCAGAGCTTTTTAAAAACTTTTTTAAATTTTTATTTTAGAGAGAATAAAGTACAACAAAACAGAACAGAACAAAGCAGATCAGAACAAAACAAAGCAGGCAACACAGGACTTCAAAATAAGACAATAGGATATCAACAGTGGCTACCATAATGTCTCTTGTTTTCTTCGAAATAGTTGTCCATATCGTCACACACAATGAATTCAAACAAAATAAAATAGTATAAAACCCATAAAAATTAAAAAATGAAAGCATTACAGACCTTCAAAACCAGACAATAGGAAAATCAACAATGGTTAGCATAATGTCTCTTGTTCTCTTCAAAACAGCTGTCCACACTTTCACACATATTGAAATCAAACAATACAGAACAGACTAAAGCCAATCAAAACAAAGAATAAAAGCATTATTGGACTTCACAGCAAGATAGGAAATCAGCAATGACTACCATAATGTCTTGTTTTCTTCAAAGTAGCTGTTCATATCATCATACATAATTAAATTAATTCTTGTATACCCTTTAGGAGAAATTCTACGCATATATAAGCCTATATATGTGCATCTACACTTTCTGTATTAGAGGGAAAACAAAACAAAACAAATGAAAAAGAAAAAGCAAAGAAAAATGAGAAACAAAATAAACTAATAAAAACAACAAAGAACCTAAAGCAATAACAGTACAGGCTTGCAAAAACAAGGTGATAGAAACATAGCTAAAGTGGTTATTTTGCATAGTTATCTTCAAAAGAATTACTCAGATTACCATATAGAAGCATGCAAAATTGATCTAATCCTATAAATGTTAACTGTTTTGTTCCAAGAATTAGTACAATTAGTAATACAATCATCTTAGCTATCTTATGTGTATATGTACAAATTTATATCTTTTTTCTTTTCTCTTCCTTCTTTTCTCCTTTTCCCTATCTGAGTTATTTTTTCCCCTTTGGGCAGTTTGTTATTCTTCAACAATATTTACTGAAGATTTTGTATCTTATTTACCCTTTCGATTTCTAACCCTAGGGGAACAATATGGTATTTACATATGTGAGTTTGATGTATTTCACTTATGAGTATGGACTCAAGTTGCATCCATTTACCTGTAAAAGCCTCAATGTGATCCTTCTTTATAGCTGAGTAATACTTCATTGTATAAAAATACCACATAATTTTTTATCCATTCCTTGGGCGGTGGGCATTTGGGTTGTTTCCAAGATTTGGCTATTAGAAATTGTGCTGTTGTAAACATGGGTGCACATATACTACTGTGTTATGACGTTTTCAGTTCCTCTGGGAATATGCCCAGAAGTGGAATAGCTGGGTCAAATGGGACTACCGATCCCAGCTTTTTGAGGAACCTCCAGACTGATTTCCACAGTGGTTGTACCAGTCTACACTCCCACCAACAGTTCAGGAGAGTTCCTTTTTCCCCACAGCCTCTCCAGCATTTGTTATTGGTGTTTTTCTTGATCCTGGCCATTCTTTCTGGAGTGAAATGAAATCTCAGGGTTATTTTAATTTGAATTTCTCTAATGACCAATGATGTTGAACCTTTTTTCCATGTTTTTATTTGCCATTTGTATTTCTTCTGCTGAGAAGTGTGTATTCATCTCAGATGCCCATTTTTGGATTTGGTCTTCGAATTTCAGGGATCTGATTTTTAAAAAATGCTTTATATGTTCTAGATAGAAGTCCTTTGTCTGAGGGAAAGTTGACTAATATTTTTTCCTAATTTGTGGGTTTTCTATTCACTGTGTTGGAGATTTCCTTTGACATGCAAAAAATTTTTAATAAGACGAGGTCCCAGTTATTGATTCTGGGGAGTATTTCCCATGCAGTTTGATTTTTGTTCATGAATTCTCTGCCTACCCCTATCCTATGTCTTCAAGATTTCTGTCTACTTTGTCTTCCAGCAGATTTAGTGTTTCTGTTTTAATATTTATATCTCTTAATCCATTTTGACATTATTTTAGTCCATGGTGATAGTAATGGGTCTAGTTTTAATTTTCAGCATATGGAAAGCCAGTTTTTCCAGCACCACTTATTAAAGAGGCTTTCTTCCAGTGTACATGTTTGGCCCCTTTGTCAAAGATAAGGTGGCTAATTGTCTTTGTAGTTGTGGTTGTATCTTCTAATCTATTCCATTGATCTTCAGGTCTGTTTTTATTCCAGTACCATGTCAATTTTATCACAGTAGCTTTGTAATATAGTTTCAAGTCGGGGATTGTGATGTCTCCTGCCTTGTCTTTGTTGCCCAGAATTGCCTTTTCTATTCTAGGTTTATTCTGATTCCAGATGAATTTTAGGACTGATTTCTCTAGATCTGCGAGGTATGCTAATTGTATTTTGATTGATATTGCATTAAATCTGTATAATAATTTTGGGAGAACGGCCATTTTCACAATGTTTGTTCTTCCTATCCATGAACGAGGAATGTCTTTCCATTTTCCGAGATCCTCTTTGATTTCTTTTTTCAGAGTATTGAAATTTTCACTGAACAAATCTTTTATTTCCTTTGATAGATTGATTCCTAAGTATTTCTTTTTTTGGATATTATAGTGAAGGGTGTGGTTCACTTTGTATCCAGCAACATTACTGAATTTGGTTATTACTTCTAGAAGTCTTCTAATGGATTTTTGGGGGTCTTCTATGTAGAGTATCATATCATCTGCAAATAATGATAGTTTCACTTCTTCCTTTCCTATCCTTACTCCCTTTATTTCTTTCTCTTGTCTAATTGCTCTGGCTAATATTTCCAGAACTATATTGAATAGGAGTGGTGATAATGGGCATCCTTGTCTTGTTCCTGATTTTAGGTTGAAAGTTTTCAGTTTTTCTCCATTTAGTAAGATGTTGGCTGTTGGTTTATGATAAATGGCTTTTATCAGGTTGAGGTAGAGACCATCTATTCCGATTTTCTGTAGGGTTTTTATCATGAATGGGTGTTGGATTTTGTCAAAAGATTTTCCTGCATCTATTGAGATGATCATGTGGTTGTTGTTCTTGGCCCTGTTGATATGGTGTATTACATGTATTGATTTGCATATGTTGAACCATCCCTGTGTTCCTGGGATGAATCTCACTTGATCATGGTGTATAATCTTTCTGATAACTTTCTGTATTCTATTTGCCAGTATTTTATTGAGGATTTTTGCATCTATGTTCATTAGGTAGATTGGCCTGTAATTTTCTTTTTTGATTGGGTGTTTCTCTGATTTTGGTATTAGGGTAAAACTTGTTTCCAGGAATGAGTTAGGGTGACTTGCTTCCCTTTCAATTTCATTGAAGAGTTTGAGGAGTGTTGGCATTAAGTCCTCCCTAAATGTCTTGTAGAATTCAGCAGTGAATCCATCAGGCCCCGGGCTTTTGTTTGTTGGTAGGGTTCTAATTTCATTTTCAATTTCATTAGCTGAGATGGGGTTATTCAGCAGCTTTACATCTTCTTGATTCAGCTTTGGTAATTCATAGGTTTCTAGGAATCTGTCCATTTCTTCTGTGTTATGGAATCTATGTGAGTAAAGGTTTTTGAAGTAGGTGTTGATGATCTTCTGTATTTCCACAGGGTCAGTAGTGATTTCACACTTTTCATTTCTCATTGCATGAATCTGAGTTTTTTCTTTCCTCTTTTTGATAAGGTTGACTAGGGGTTTATCAATTTTATTTACCCTTTCAAAGAATCAACTCTTTGATTCATTAATTCTTTGTGTTGTTTTCTTAGTTTCAATTGCATTAATTTCTGCTCTAATCTTAATAATTTCCTCCCTTCTTTGGGCTTTGGACTTGACTTGCTCTTCTTTTTCTAGAAGTTTGAGGTGCAGCATTAGGTTGTTTATGTGTGTTCTTTCCGTTTTTCTGATATGAGAGTTTAGTGCTATAAATTTCCCTCTGAGGACTGCTTTCATTGTAGCTTGTTTTGTGGACCAGTATATGATCTATTTTAGAGAATGACCCACGTGCAACTGAGAAGAATGTATATTCTGATGTTGATGGGTGGAATACTCGGTATACATCTACTAGGTCCATTTGTTCACAAGCTTGTTTCAGTTCTGCTATTTTTTGCTGATTTTTTGTTTGGTTGATCTATCTCTCTGTGACAATGGGGTGTTAAGGTCCCCTGTTATAACTGTGTTATTGTTTATTTGGTATTTCATGTCTGTTAAGAATTGTCTTACATAGTTGGGTGCTCCCATATTCGGTGCATATATATTTATGATTGTAATCTCTTCCTCTTGAAGTTTTCCCTTAACAAGAATGTATTGACCTTCTTTATCTCTTTTGATCATTTTCAGTTTGAAGTTCATATTGTCTGCAAGCATAATAGCTACCCCTGCTTTTTTCTGGGTTCCTGTTGCACGGAGTACTGTTTTCCATCCTTTGACTTTCAGTCTGTGAATTTCCTTTTGAGTGAAATGTGTTTCTTGTACACAGCATATTGTTGGATTTTGTTTCTTAACCCACTCTGCTAGTCCGTTTCTTTTTAATTGGTGAGTTGAGATCATTTTCATTGATTGATATAACTGAAGGGTACTGACTCATCCCTGTCATGATATCTTTCTGTTGTTGGTTT
This sequence comes from Dasyprocta punctata, assembly GCA_004363535.1. NCBI lineage: Eukaryota > Metazoa > Chordata > Mammalia > Rodentia > Dasyproctidae > Dasyprocta > Dasyprocta punctata. The sequence continues at coordinate 27,919 of RJWM01016056.1, read as the reverse complement.
TCTACATTTTCTGTTTAATTACTTGCCCTGCTTAGTGGTTTCCTTTTGTTGTTGTTCTTAAGGTTGTAGCTATCTTTGTCTCTTTCTGGAGTGTCTTTCAGTACTTTTTGTAGTGTTGGTTTGGTGGCCATAAATTTCTTCAGTTGTTCTTTGTCATGGAAATATCTTATTTCACCATCAGCTTTTAAGGATAGTTTTGCAGGGTACATCAATCTGGGCTGAAAGTTGTTTTCTTTCAGGATTTGAAATACTTCACTCCAAGCTCTTCTTAATTTCAAGGTTTGTGTTGAGAAGTCTGCCATGATTCTGATAGGCTTTCCTTCATAGGTGATCTGTTTCTTTTGTCTGACAGCTTTTATTATTTTGTTCTTGTGCTGTATTTCTGATACCCTAATTATTATATGTCTGGGTGAAGATTTATTTTGGTTGTGGTTAATTGGGGTTCTGTATGCCTCAGTTACCTGTATTTCAGGTTCTCTTCCCATGTTTGGAAAGTTTTCTGCTATTATTTCTGTGAATAGTCATCGCAGGTCATTAGTATTGGCCCCTGCTTTTTCATTTATGCCTGTTAATCTTATGTTGTTTCTCTTGGCATCGTCTTGCAGCTATTGAATTGTTGTTTCTTGGTTCCTTACTATTTTAAAGAGATCTTTTCTTTCGTGATCATAAGCTGCCATGCTGTCTTCAAGGTCTGAGCTTCTATCTTCAGCTTCATTCAAGTGGTTTTTCAAACTTTCCATGGAATTTTTCATTTCCTGCATTTCCCTTTGAATCTGTTTCATGCATTCTATTTGTGTCTTATATTGTTTATTCAAAGTTTCCATTATTTTCTTATGTTCTTCTATTTTTTAAATCTCAGTCTTCTTTGGATACACCCAGCATTTCTTTCATAATGATTATCATTTCATTTTTTAGCTGAGAGATTATTTCTGATTTGAGTTTCTCTATAGCTTCATAGAGTTGTTTCTTTACTGCATTTGCTATCATTTCAGAAAGTTCAGTTGGTGACTCCCAGTGTCTTCCACTTCCGTGTCTCTTGGGTTTGTTCTCAGTTCTTGGGGGATTGAGACTGCTTCTTGGTTTTTTGTTTTGTCATTTTCTTCTGGGACATGTGTGGCTGGGCAGGTAGCCTCACTGTGAATTGTACTGGAACACTCTGTTGGGTAGAGCTTCAGTCCTACAATATCCCCGTGATTAGCCAGTGCACACCCTCAGATTATGGTGCTGGACCCTTGTGTTCTGTGGTTTGTGAGGCTGGTCGTGTGTTCACCTAATGGGGCGCTGGGCTATGTGTCCTGCAAGACTGGCTGGGCATTCCCCTGGTGAGTTGTGCTGAGATGTGGGACTGGGTAGAGCTGGATCCTCTGTGCAGCTAGTGAGGGTGCACTCCTGGAGTGTGCTGCTGAAGCCTCCACCTTCCTGGGTGGGGGCCAAGACTTCTGGGACCCAGGCGGCTATGTGGTGTGCACCCAGGAGTGTGGTGCCAACCGTACCTTGTGTCTGGTTGCAGGGAGTCAGAGCCTCTGGAGTGCAGCACCAGGCAAGCCCAGGCAAGTCCCAGGCATATAGTGCTGGGACCTTGCTCCTGGTTGGGGGGGTTTGCAACCTCTAGGACCTGCTGCACCAACTGCACCCCTTCACAATGGAACTCACACCTTGTGCTCTGATGGGCAGAGCTCAAGTTCTCTAAGGCCCTGCAGCTATGCTGGCCAGTCCCTGATGAGCAGCTCTGGCGTTCTGGTCTGTGCTGGGTTCAGTACCTCTGTGTTCTGCAAGGCTGGCTGGGCGTTCCCCTGGTGGGTGAGTCCATATTATTTTCTTAAAGCCATTTTTTCAGTACAACTTTTCTGGCCCATAAATTATGAGAAGATATTTTAAATTTCTGAGTGGAAGCATCAAATTTAATCCTGAATTTATTTCTGAATGTTGAAACACACACACACACACACGCACACACACACGCACATGCACACTTTCTAAAAATGTAAAATTATGAAGAATTCACACCCCAGATAGAGGTCACCTAAGGAAGAAGGACAAGAGTATACATGAGGGAGACACAGATTAACTTTATCTTTCTATATATAACTTTTTATTATTTTGCTCTTGTGTTATACATGTACTAATATAATGATTTGCAAAGACAATTTATAAAACCAATAAAATAAATAAAATTTCTACACATTACCACAGAGTAAGTGCTACAATCCATGATACATGGAATTAAAGCACCATTTGTAAACTTTATTCATGGCATCATTTACACTGTACCTTCATCATATTTATGTGTCTCTCACACTAGGCTCTGAGAACCTTTGGAACAATGACTCAGGTAAATTTAATCTGAAGAATGATAACCTGATTAAGTATATAGTGACTGTTTAAGATGTCATATCTGTTTGATATGACAGATAAGGCTTTACCTTGTGGACTACATCCTGGATGTGCAGCTTGGATTTGGGAGATGATAGACTGAGAAATGAACCATCAAGCATGGCTATGTGAACATAAAAATAAACAAACTAGGTTGGATTTTTCGTGTTGCAATTTTGAGTTTATTAGTGAGGAGCACCTTCTCCACAAATGTAGTCAATATCTTCAAAAAGGGATGTTGATGAGGGACCAACAATTCCTATCAGAACTGAAGATATGGGCAAAAACATCTGCCCTGAATTCTAGGCTCATATCCTTCTGAACAGCTGTGCTGAACAACTTACTGTGATCCTGCAAGAATGAATCCTGTTGATTTTATTCTTGGGCTACTTTTCTCAGTCCAGGCTGGGATTGGGGTGGCAGGGAATACATTTCTTCTCTCAGTGTGTCCCCTCACATCCTGTACTGGCCATGCACCAAGGCCCACACACCTGATTTTCACACACATGGCTGTGGCCAACTTCTTCATTCTTCTCTTCAGGGGAATTCCCTACATGATGTTAATCTGGGGAATAAAACCCATCCTGGGAAATGCAGGATGCAAACTTGTCTATTATGTCCACAGAGTGGCCCGGGGTGTTTCTCTCTGCACCACTTGCCTCCTGAGCAACTTTCAGGCCATCACCATCAGTCCCAGAACTGGAAGGTGGATGGGGCTCAAAAACCAAGCTTTGAAAAACATCCATTTGTCCTGTGTTCTGTGTTGGATCTCCAACTTGCTGATAAATTCCTTCATTCCTATAGATATTTGGGGCCTTCAACATACCCAAAATTCTACCAAAGTATGGGAATATGGTCTATGCTCTTCTAAAAATTCTGAAACACCTTCAAAACATGCATTTCTATTGACATTCCCAGATGTTTTATTCTTGGGACTCATGGCTGGGGCTAGTGTCTATATGGTACTTCTCCTACACAGACATCAGCAGATAGTGAAGCATATTCACACCACCAACAAATCCCACAGGTTCTCCCCTGAGGCAAAAGCCACTCAAACCATTCTGCTTATAGCAAGCATCTTCATTTTGTTCTATTTAACGAATTCATTGATTACAATATACATTTCAAGTTTTAAAACACCTCACATCTGGGTGCAGCATATGACTGCTTTTCTGGCAGCCTGCTACCCCGCCATCAGCCCCCTGATATTGATGCTTCAAGATCCTCGAGTTTCAACTTGTAGCTCCTAAATTAAAAGGAAATCAACAGTTTTGACTGTCCCATTCATAATTGTTATTCAATTAGTCACACAAGGATGTGTGGATGTCTAGATTATGATATCCCCAAAATACTGATGGTAAAAAGACTCATATTCAATTGACTGAATTCTGTAGACAAGCAAAGGAAACCTTTTAGAGATTTCAATGATACAAATAGCCCTCTGTGGCATGTGTGCCATAGGCTCACTACCATCGCTGTAAAGACTTTTAGCTTCAGTGAAAAAAGATATGCAATCAAATAAAAACAATACCATTTGCTAACATTATCGTGAGGCTTGCTACTAGTACAACCTGTGGGAAGTTACTTAATCATTAGCTGACTAAATGGGCATTTACCTATAAAATTAAACATGGTTTCCTTTGATTTTAGTGTACCAAAATATATATGTTAATGAAGCAGTAACATTAGGGCATCTGTCAAACCATTTTTCCATAAAACAGCATAAATACTGTCAAAGTTATCAAGTTAAGCTTTTTAAAAACTCTAGCAGTTAAAAACTTACAATAAAATTTTGCACCTCCATAAAAAGTGGCGTGTTTGTCTTTGCACATGCTAGGCAGACTCTACCACTTAGCTACATTCCCAGCCCTCTAACACTAGCTGGGAACACCAATTGTGTTGATCCCTTTGGTCACTGGTTGTGGCCCTCTTGGACAGAGAAAGGACCTTTCTTGATGGGAAGGCATGTGCTCCAGATTTCTCGAGGTCCCTCAGAGGTCTAGAGGAAAATTCCTATCTCCCCATTTGAGTGGCTCACAGCAGATGCAAAAGAAAGGAAGGTGAAGTCTGTCTGTCAGAAAGACCTCTAGGAGCACTTGTTTCATTCTGCTCCTACTCAATGTGATCAGAATGAGAGATTGATTTGCCCATTAGTTAGGCCTCCCTGTGGTTTGGAGCAGGGAATGTTTAATTTCTGAATATCTACTGAATGATTGTGTGAGTTTTTGTAAGGGACAGTGAAAGCTATGCACTGTTCTCTCTGTGCTCCACAGTAAGGAGGTGGATTTTATCTCCAAGCTAGAGTGTGGTTGAGCCCTGTATTGGTTGGATTCTATGTCCCTCCAAGTCCTCATGTGATTTGGATGGGGCTGAATCTGGCATTCCTGATTGGTTTGTTGTCTAGCGCTGGGATTGACAATGTGAGTGCTGCACCCACCTGGGGATGGAGCTGACATATGATGTAAGGGCAAAAGGAACACGTGTCTTTGCTCTCTTGCCTTTGCTGTCTTCCTGGTTGACGTGTATTGCTGTTTGATGCCTGCCACGAATGGTTGCCCTACCATGCCATGCTGCCTTGGAGCCAACTAAGTATGGACAGAAACTCCTGAGACCTGTAAGAAATAAACATTTCCTTCCCTAATTTTGGGCATCAGTATTTTGTCTCAGCAATGAGTGAAAAGTAACTAAGACAAAATTTGCTACCAGTGGACTGGGGTCGTTGCTGTGACTAAACCTGACCATGTGGTTCAAGAGCCTTTGGAAATGGCTTGTGGGAAGATTTTAGAAAGGTTTAGAGATGTCGCCTAAATGTATAGAGCTGGAACAGCTTAGATTGTTCTGTATGGGAGATTCTGGTCAGAGAACAGGAGACCAGAAGGCTGATAGAAAGCCTGCTGGTAAAGACCAGGCTCGGGAGGTTTCTGTTGGGAAGAAGGACTGCATTGGTTGTTGGACTCCACATGATGTGTATTACAGCTTGGCAGAAAGTTTGTCTGCATTTTGCTCATGCCCAGAGACTTTGCTTGAGACTGAGATTAAGGGCAATGGATTGATTAGTCTGGCGAAAGAAATTTCAAGGCAATCTAATGTTGAAATGGTGGCCTGGCTATTGTTGGGGGGCTCTTAGCCAGATTTATGTTGGGACTCAAGAGCAAAGAGCCCAGCATGGTGATTTAAAATGTGAGTTTGACCAGAAAGCTGTGAACTGTAAAGATAGAGCTGAGACCTCGATTGCTGAGAAGGAACAAAGGAATAAAAAAGATGGCCTGGGGGCATCCCAGGAAGCAGCAGGCCTCCACCCTTTACAGCCTCAGACCTTCAAAAGTGAAAGAGTTTGTTCAGAGGGAAAAGCTGCAGAGCACCATGTTCCATAGTGGTCACAGAGGCCATAGAAGGTTTCAAAATGGTGGTGGCCACACCAGATTCCAGAATGATGGTGGCATAGAGAAGATTTTCTTCACAATCAGGTTCAGAGAGCTCAGTGATCCAGGCAGTCGACCCCTACAGCCAAGAGAGAGAAAAGCCTGGCTACTGTTCCAGCTGGCAGCAGACCTTGGCAGCATCCATGTGGTGCTGGTTTTAAGTACAAGGAAAATGTGCAGCTTCCACCATGCTTTCAGAGGATAATACATAAAGATGTAAGAGTGAAGCCAAGGGTACAATGGAAAACCCAAAGGTTTGAAAAAGCCAGGAATGTAGATCATCCAAGGAAAGCTATAGAAGTTAAAACACCTGGAAGTGCCGCAGGGGTGGAATTACCCAAACCTTTTGGAGCTTGCAACCAGATTGCTTCAGATGCTGAGTGGAGAACTCCAGGGCTTAATGTTTGCCCTGACAGATTTTAGACTTGCTATGGTTCCAATGCTTTGTATTCCCCTGTTTGTAACTTTGGGAATGGTAATGTTTATCTTGTGCCTTTGAATTTTGGAAGTGTTTAACTTGTTTTCATTTGTACAGGGGGCTATAATGAAGAGTTTGCCATAGATCTCGGAGCAGATTTGGGACTTGGAGTTTTCAGCAATGCTGAGACTGTTAGGACTTTGGCAACTCTTGGAGATGGACTAAATGTCTTTGGTATGCAGGATATATGTGAGTCCTTGGGGGTCCAGGGGTGGAATGTATTGGTTGGATACTGTGTCCCGCCAAGTTCTCATGTAATTTGGATGGGGCTGAGTCTGGCGTTCCTGATTGGTTTGTTGTCTAGCACTGGGATTGATGATGTGAGTGCTGCACCTGCCCAGGGGTGGAGCTGACATACGTTGTAAGGGCAAAAGGAACATGTGTCTTTGCTCTCTTGCCCTTGCTCTCTTCTTGGTTCACATGCCCTGCTGTTTGGCTGCCACCATGAATGGCTGCCCTGCTATGCCACGCTGCCTTGGAGCCAACTAAGTGTGGACGGAAACTCCTGAGAACTGTAAAAAACAAACGTTTCCTTCCCTAATTTTGGGCATCAGGTATTTTGTCTCAGCAACAAGTGAAAAGTGTCTAAGACAAGCCCTAACCTGAGGTTCCATAGAAGCATCTAATAAGGACAAAATAGAGAACCCACAGATGCTTCTCCATAGTCTGGACAGTTCTAATGTTGCTGAGAGGCAAGTAACCAGGTGGGCATCTGAATGGTTTCTCTATGAGAGGCACCCACCATTTGTCTGTTGTGCCATCATTCAAGGGTACACAACTCATATGTAGGAAGTCAGAAATGGGAACTAATTAGTCAAAACCCACAATCCTTGACTGCAGGATGGAGTTAAAATGAAAATCAAACTTCTGCTCTCTGCATCTGAAGAAAAAGATCTATTCTTCCTGAGAATTCTGCATTGACAGATAAATCACACTTCTTGGCCACTGCAGTTGCTGCCAATACCTATAGCTTCACTCCATGATCCCAAGTCTTCTACTTCTAGCCAACTGATCCAATTCCAGCTAGCCATTACCTGTATTTGGCTACAGAGGCTCTCCCTCTGGAGCCTTCTGCTTCCCATTCTGGTCAGGTGGCGTCATCTAACACGCACCTGAGATGACTGTTAGTTATTCCTTCTGACTCTCTTCACCACAGAAACATCACCACATGTTGACTGAGGAAAAATTTGACTATAAGCCCTGATGAATGGGTTGCCATAGCCTTTCTCAAAGGTTACCTGACCTAGAAGCAAAACAAAACAACTGAGTCAAACACTCCTCAAAGACATCAAAGAGAGGAGCAAAGAGCCCATCAACCACTATTACCCAGGAAGCCTGAGAAAGCCCTTACCAATATGTGAGTTATAAGGGGTATTGACACTAAAAAATAAATTCTCCTTCAAATTAAATGTTAAGGACTCTCAGAAGCTTCTGGGTTTGTATTGGGGGCCAATCTATGACTTTCCTGGTAGACAATGAAACAAAACACTCTGCCTTCAACACTACCATCACCAGGGAAACTGGGTCTCTTTCCACTCGCCCCTTCTACCAGTCACAAACTTGCATCCTGGGAGGCACTGAACCAGAATGCCCCATACCAGTTCTGGGAAGAGAACTTCTCTAACCCTGTATCAACCTGAGCAGAAAACTCTCCTCGCAGAAGTATGGGCCACTGAGTTGCCTCTGGGTCTGGCCATCAACCATGCTGCTGTGGTTGCCCTCCATTCTGCGGTCCAAATGTTGCCTCTGTCTTCTGCCACCCAGGGTATGCTAATACACCTGTCTGGATTTATAAAAATGCCTTCTTTTACCTTCAGTTGGCTCCTTTCAGTCAGCCCCACTTCAACCCCAGTTCTGGACTCAAAAGTCAACTGGGCTGGACTAAACTTCCCAGCGGTTCAAAAACTTGTTTACCCTTTTTGGAGAAGCCCTCTCAACTGACCTCCCTAGTTTCCCAGCACAAAATGGCACTGAATTTCTGATTAGTGACATCCAAGCTCCCTGATGGAAAGGCACATATCTCTGCTGCAATATCTGGCAGAAACTGGCTGCAAGGTATCTTTGTAAAAGGCCCTCTCTATAGCCCTGTCCTTGGGAATTCCAGATGTAAATGGAATTCAACTTGTTTGTTGATAAATGATAACACATGGCTTCTAATATGCTTACTCAGTCTGTCAGCCTCTAGGAGTGCCCAGTGGCTTACCTGTGCAAATACTTGTATCCAGTTGTTAAGGGCTGCCTCCCCCATTTTGCCTCCACGCTCTAATAGTCTCTGTCTTTCTGATCAGAAGACTCACAATCTCACCTTTGGCTAGGACCTGTCTATGTGCCACATGCTGTGCTGGATCTACATTGCTGACTCTCCAACAGCTGGACCATCCAGTGCCAAGGCCTTGCCTAACTCTTGTGGTGACAACCCCTCAATCTTGCCACATAGCTGCCCACCAAGCTGGACCCATCAGACTATGACTGTCTGGCACTGACTGATGAACTGTTATTGAGCCAACCAGACTTAAAAATGAACCCCCTGACAGATGCTGAGTGAACTCTGTTTATGGATGGAAGTAGCTCTGTTAGAAGTGGAGTCCAATGGGTTGTACATGCTGTGGTCACCTTGGATAAAATTATTTTAGCTGGGGCTCACCCATGGGAATGATCTGCTCCACTGTCTCCCAATGACACAAATACTCAAAAAAACATTAAGGAGACAACTTGTAACCAGCTCCATAAAAATTTAGCTGAAAGACTAGCTATACCTGTCAACAAGTTTACCCACATAATCCACATGCATGTTAACTACCTTTACAAATTTCAAAAAATCTAACTTTATATCCATCATTCCAGAGTTAAAAGAGCCCATTCAGATGATTACTGGAGAGTTTACCTGGACCAGTCACACTCAAAACCCCCACTGCATTCACTGTGGACACTGAGCAGTCCATGCACAATTGAAGCTTGAGTACACCAACCACAGGATTTTGCTTTGTTCTATGGAAAGTTGCCCCAAGAGAGTAGTGTTCAGTAAGGCCCTTCCCCTTATTCTACAAACGTCCAAGATTTGACAAGCATCCCAGGCACACTGAACATGCTTTGGGGTCAAACTGACTCCCTTGCCAGAGTATTGCTACAAATATAGACAGGTCTGAATCCCTAGAAGCAACTTAGGGAGAAGCCATATAATAAGGGAAAACTTTTCAATCTTGGGGACCTTGGCTAGGACCCATCCTAGGACCACTGACAGCCTTAGCATTACTGCTTCTAGTTGGGCCTTGTCTCAAACATCACATGTAATGTGTCCAGGAAAGACTTTCTGGCAAACTAAAAGGGGAGAAAATGTAGTAGGAAATGTCCCCTAGTCAGTAAACTTCAGTTTTTGTTAGCTGCCCAGATAACATCTCCTGTTACTATTGTTTCCTAGAAATGACTGGTTGCTGTGATGCATAGGTGGTCACTACGATGCTTATTAGAACCAATCAATAACCTCCAAATATGTTGTTTCTGTGCTTCCTTTTTGCTTATCCCATGGAAGCCCCAAACTACCAAGCATCCGAGCCAGATATGTTGGAAATGATCTTGATTAGTGCCTCTTGACATAAAATAAATCTGTCTCAAAATCCTGGCTGATGTATTCAGTGTTTCTGCTTGCTGTTGCACTTATATGTATACTTAATGATCACAGTCATCATAGAGAATTTGTACCTGTACATGATATAACATTTTCCCCTGTTCCCCTACCCTCCATTTAACCCCTCTTTTCCTCCGCATTTACAAAAGCTTTGTTTCTGTGTTTCCTTCCTTTCTCATTTTTATAAACTTTTTTCTTTTTTCCTTTACCCCTCCCCTCTCCCTTTTTTCCCCTCCCCATTTAAAACCTTCCTCCTGTTTCACAATACCTATTATATATTTTGGTCCTTATTTACATTTTTGTTTCTCACACCAGAGAAAAAATGAAGTATTTACACATGCATGTCCAATTTATCTCACTTGAGTATGTACTCGAGATGCACCAATTTTCCCAGAAATGTCTTGAGTATATCATCTTTATGATAAAGTAGTACTCAATTGTATAAAAAAACCCCACATCTTTATCCATTCACCAGTTGATGGACACTTGGATTCTTTCTAAGATTTGGCTATTACAAAATGTGCCGCTACAAACATACGTGTGCATATATTTCTGAGGTATGGTACTTTTAATTTGTTTTGGAATATACCGTGGAATGAATAGGTCAAATGGAGCCTCTAGTCCTAGTAGTTTGAGAATTCTCCACTTTGCTTGCAGCAGTCTACACTCCCATCAACAGTGGGAGTTTCCCACAGGTCTGCCGGCATTTGTTATTGGTTAATTTTTTGATAGCCATTTTTTCTGGGGTGAGATGAAATCTCAATGTTGTTTTAATTTGCATCTTTCAAATGACCAGTGAGGTTGAACATTGTTTTCATATTTTTTTTTGCTTATTTGAAGTGTGAATTCATTTCAGATGCCATTTTTGGACTGGGTCTTTAAATTTGAAGGGGTCTGATTTTTTTGTGTTCTTTATGTTCTCAATAGTCCTTTGACAGAAACAGTCATTCCGTTGGTGGTTTTTCTTGCAGTGCAAGAGGTTTTTAATAAGATGAGATTCTAGTTGTTGATCCTTTGTGATTATTCTTGTGTGATCAGTGTTTTACACACGAAGTCTGTGCTTACACCAGTATCTTCAAAAGTTTTACTTATTTTATCTTCCAGCATATTTAATATTTAGATCTTTAATCCATTTCAACGTTAGTTTAGTGCATGGTAAAAAACATGGGTCCAATTTTAATCTTCAGCATGTGCAAAGCCAGTTTTCCAGCATCATTTATTAAAGATGTTTTCTTCCAGTAAATGTGTTTGGCACCGTTGTCAAAGACGAGGTGGCTAAATATGTCTGGAGTTGTTTCTGCATTTCTAATCTGTTCTATTGATCCTTGGGTCTGTTTTTTTGCCATTACAGTTCTGTTTTTATCACAGTAGCTTTATAGTATAATTTCAAGTCAGGGATTGTGATGCTCCCTGCATGTGTTTGTCATCAAGAATTGCCTATGTTGCTGTAGGCCTTTTCTGGTTGCAAATGAATTTTAGGATTGTTTTCTCCAATTCTGTGAGATATGCTGCTGGAATTGTGGTCAGACTTGCATTAAATCCGTATAACAGTTTTGCAAATATTGTCATTTTCATTATATTTGTTCTACCTACCCAAGAGCAAGGGATATTTTTCTATTTTCTGCTATCCTTTTCAATCTCTTTTTTCAGAGTACTGTAGTTTTCAATAGAGGTCTTTTTACTTTCTTTGTTAGATTGGTTGCTAGGTATTTCATTTTTATTGATGCTATCATGAAAGGAGTTGTTTCTCTAAAACCTCTCAGTGAATTTGTTATTCATGTACAGGAAGGCTATTGACATTTGAGTGTTGATTTTGTATCCAGAAATACTACTAAATTTTTTTATTAAGTCAAGAAGTCTTTTGGTGGAGTTTTTGAGTCTTCCATGTAGAGCATCATATCATTTGTGAATAAAGATAATTTAACTTCTTTTTATTCCCGCTTTTATTCCTTTTATTTATTTCTCTTGTCTAATTGCTCTGGCTAAAGTTTTCAGAACTATGTTGAATAAAAATGATGACAGTGGACATTTTTTTACTTTTTTCCTGATTTTAGAGTGAAAGATTTCAGTTTTCGTCCACTTAGTATGATGTTGACTGTTCATTTGTCAGATTGCGATAGGCAATCTATTCCAATTTTCTGTAGGCTTTTTATAATGAATAGGTGCTGAACTTTGCCAAAAGTTATTCTGCATCTATTATCATATGGCTTATGTCCTTGACTCTGTTAATATGGTGTATTACATTTATTGATTTATGAATGTTGAACCATTCCTGTATCCCTGGGTTGAATCCTAACTGGGCATGTTGTATAATCTTGATGATTTGCTGTATTCTGTTTGTTTGCATCTTATTGAGAATTTTTGCATCTATGTTCACTAGGGAGATTGGCCTTTAGTTCTTTTTCTTAGCTGGGCCCTTCATTGCTTTTGGTATCAGGGTAAGGTTTGCTTCCAGGAATGAATTTGGGTGTAATGCTTCCATTTCGATTTTACGGAAGAATTTGAGAAGTAGTGGTATTAAGTCTTTTCTAAATGTCTTGTAGAATTCAGTACTTAATCCATCAGGGCTTGAGTTTTTCCTTGTTGGAAGGTTTTTAATTACATCTTCAATTTCATTTATTGATATTGGTTTATTTAGGATTTTTATATTTTCTTGATTCATCTTTGGTAATTCATATCTATCTAGGAATCTGTACATTTCTCTTGCATTTTCCATCTTATTCAAATACTAATTCTCAGCATAGATATAGATGATCATCTGGACTTCTGCAGAGTCCTTTGCGTTTTCACACTTTTCATTCCTAATTGCATGGATTTGAATCTTCTTTTTACCTTTTTGATGAGGTTGGCTAAGGGTTTATTAACTTTATTTAAACTTTCAAAGAACCAACTCTTCAATTCATTGATTTTTTGTATTGTTTTCTGAGTCCTTATTGCATTAATTTCTGCTCTGCTCTTTAAAATTTTCTCCCTTGTAAGATCTTTGGCCTTGGCCTGCTTTTCTTTTTTCCTAGAATCTCAAGGTTTAACATAGTTTGTTTAGGTGAGGTCACTCTGTTTTCCTGATATAGTTATTTATCACTATAAATTTCCCTATTAAAACTGCTTTCATTGTATCTCATAAGTTCTGGTATGGTGTACAGGTATAATCATTTAATTGTAGAAACCGCCTAAGTTTTTCTTTAATTCCATCTGCGACCCATTGGTTGTTTCATTTTCATGTCTTTATGAATTTCTAGTGATTTATTTTGCTATTGATTTCCAATTTCATTACAGTATGGTCTGATAATATGCATGGGATAATTTCAATTTCTTTACATTTACTTAAGCATGTTCTATGAGTTAGTACGTGGTCTATTTTGAAGAATGTCCCATGTGCAGCTGAGAAGAATGTATATTCTGATGTTGTGTGGTGGAACACTCTGTAGACATCTCCTGAATTCATTTGTTCCAAATTTCAGTTTAGTGCTTACATTTTATTGTTGAATTTGCCTATCTGATCTATTTGTGACAGTGAGGTACTGAGATTCCACAATACAATTGTGTAAGTGCTTATTTGATTTTTTGTGTCCATTAATTTTTGTTTTATATAATTGGGTGCACTGGTATTTGTTGCATATATATTTCTGATTGTTTTCTCTTCCTCTTGGATTGTTCCCTTGACAAGGATGTAGTTACCTTCTTTGTATCTCTTAATCAGTCTTGGCCTGAAATTCACTTTGTCTGCAAATAGCATAGCTACCTCTTCTTTTTTCTGGGTTCCTGCTATGTGGAGTATTGTTTTCCATTCTTTAACTTTCAGTCTATAAATTTTCTTTTTGAATTAAATGTGCTTCTTGTATACAGCATATTGTTGGTTCTTGCTTCTTGATCCATTCTGACAGTTTCTTTTGATTGATGAATTGAAACCATTAACAATCATGGTAACTGATATACATTACCTTACCCTTGTCATGTTATTTTCTTGTTGTTGGCTACCCTCTTTTTTCTCCCTGTGTTTAATTGTTTGCCTTGCCTGATGAATTCCTTTTGGAGTTCATGGAGTTGGATTCCTTGTTATCTCTTTCTAGAATATCTTCAGAACATCTTGAAATGCTGGTTTGGTGTTCATGAATTTCCTCAGGTGTTCTTTGTCATGGAAATATCTTATTTCTCCACCAGTTTTGAAAGATAGTTTTGTGGGGTACATCAATCTGTGTTTGAAGTTGGTTTCCTTTAGGGATTGAAATACTTCTCTCCAATCTCTCCTTGACTTGAGGGTTTGTGTTGAGAAGTCAGCTGTGATTCTAATGGGTTTTTCTCTATAGGTGATTTACTTCTTTTACCTAGCAGCTTTTACTATTCTATTCTTTTGTTGAAGTTTGGAATCTTGGCTATGATATGCCTCACTGTATACTTTTTTTGATCATGGCTATTTGGCATTATATGCCACTTACCTGTATGTCAAATTCATTTTCCCTGCCAGGGATGTTTTCTGCCAGAAGGTCTGTGAAAAGTTTTTTTTTTTTTAAATATATCATTTGCACTAGCTCTTGGTTTTTCTTTGACTCCAGTCAATCTTATGTTATTCTTCCTTGCATCATACAGCAGCTGCTCGATTCATTTTTCATTGTTCCTTGCTGTTTTTAAGAAATTTTTCTTTTCATGATTGGTAACTACAAGCCTGTGCTTTATATTGGAGAACATGTGCTCACACTGACTCATTCTGCTGTGAATACTTTCAATGGAATTTTTATTCTTATAAATATCTGCTTGAATCTGTTTTGTGGATTCCATTTTTTTCTGTTATACGTAAATGGTTTTCATCATTTTCTTAACCTCCTAATTTTTAAAAAACTCTCTCTGCTCTAGAGTCCCTAAGCATGGTTTTAATTGTGGTCATTATCTCTGTAGTCATCTAAGAAATTATTTCTGATTTGATTTTTTTCTGAAGCCTCATTCATTTGCTTTACTGTTACTACTTCAGAGAGGCCAGCTTGGTGACTTTTGAATTGTCCCACCTCATTACTCCCAGCGTGTGCCTTTGATGAACTGGATGTCTTGGTTTGCATCTTGTTTAAGTGTCTTCTCATATTCTTTTTTCCTTTTAGTTTAATTCCTCAGTTGATGTTTATAAATTGCCTATGGTGAGTTGCTTTGTTGTTAGTTTTTAGAACCCTTAGGAAATGACTATTTCTCAGAGGTGTTTTCCAGGTGTAGCTGGTTATTGGATTTTGAATCTGTTACAAGATGCTTTTGCTTCCATTTGTTGAGGACGAGAAGTTGCCGCCTGCTTGGCCCAGCCCCAGTGGCACTGGCCCACACCCTTAGGCAATCTCAGTCTTGGAATACCAGTAAGAACAGCTGGTTAGTACAGTTATGTCACTTTGACTGAAGTGGTACTGTCAGCAATAACAATAGCATCAAATACAGCCTAGAAAATGACAAATTGAAATAACCATTAATTTGCCACCTGTTGTAGTTTGAGGTTTGCAAGGGGAGTGAGGCAATACATGACACATAATTTAAGGTATTAGTTATAATGGTCATCCAAGGAGTCAAATACCGAAAAAAAAATGCAGGAAATCTGTCCACCCACTAAAGACCTAGAGAATCCAGCTCAGGGCCTGGATTCCATGGCAATGTCCTGCATGTGTCCAGTTGAAGACCTAGAGCCCATGACAGTGCTCCCCACGAATCCATCTCAAGGCCTAGAGCTCATGACAATGACTTATATAAGTCATTTTCATGGATCTGCACTGAGAAGGCCCAAAGTTCAGTGGTGGAAGCTAGAAAGTCTATGCCAGCAGGGTGAAGTCTCTGTGCCAATAGGTTGAGGATTCTTCACTGGAGACAAAAAGCAAAGCTCACGATAAGGACTGGGGCTCCTCCAAAAAGTACCACCACCATCCCCAGCAACAATGAGGTCCCAAGCTCCTCCAATGATGAGAACAGCCAAGTTCGTATCAGGAATCCAGTATGACAAGCTTCTTCCAGAGATTGAACAGCACACGTTTCCCTCTGGAACCAGGAGTCAATGTTCAATGTAAGGACCAAAGCTTCCCCGAAGTGAACTGCAGCCATACTCAGCCACAAGGTCCTGAGCTCCTCTGATGGTATCAGCCAAGTTCATATCAGGGAAGCCAGCATGACAAGCTCCTTTAGGAGAAGCAACAGCTCCAAAAGAACCAACAACTCCAAACAAAACAACAACACGACTCTTTCTCTCCAGGTCTCCTTTTTATGCTGGCAAAAATCCTCAGGTGGGCCATCTACACTCAGAACCACACTGATTCAGTTCAGCTGGTGTTTAAATTGGCTGTCAGTTTTCAATCCACAACACCACCTTTAACAGTATGAACTAAATTTGTGGTTATATAGCAAAATCTAAAATAAATCAGAAAATTATATGTAGTAAACAAATACTTAATATGTCAAATTTCCCTTCAGGAGAAAAAATTGAAAAGGGGTTAGGGAGAATATAGAGAAATAGAAGAAGAGAAAGAGATTAGAAGCACAGCAGGAAGACAAAGGGGGTCACACAAACTTTGGTAAACTGGTGCAGATAACAGGAAGGAAAGAGAGCATGAAGACATAAAAGGAAGAACAGAACAGAACAACACTCATAAAGAAATGAGAAACCATGTTCACACTGATAAAGAAATAAGATCAAACAGTGAAGGAGGAAAAAATGCAAAACAAAACATCAACAAAAAAACAGAGAGAGAGAGAGAGAGAGAGAGAGAGAGAGAGAGAGAGAGAGAGAGAGATATCCATTTCCCAGGTTTGTCTCTGCTGTCACTGGTAGACAATTTGTGGAGACAGTCCAGATCTGTGTTGATTTATCCCAGCAAGCCAGCAGTTGCTTTATGGCAGGGTAGTGGGTAACCTCAGTGAGCCTGCACCTTTATTTCTCCTGAAATTTAGGCTGGATTCTTCCTGTGAGGCTGAGACCAGACCTGTTTAGCCTGCAGCTGTCAGCATACCTTCTGCAGGCTTGAACTCAGCTTGGAGCTGCTAGATGGACCCAGTAGTTGTTGTGAGTTCTGAGCTCAGTTGATCCTGCTCCAAAATGGTTCCCAGTATCTCTCTCCTAAGGGATGATCAGGCCCTTAAAACTCACCCCCATCTAGTACAGTCCTTCATTTTCCCTGTTCTCTTCTGCTGCTGTGTCTTTCCATGGAGGCTTCTGGGGTAACCAGCAATCACTATGTGTCTGTAGGTTTGAACCAACATTGTTTTCATGTACTGAGACTTTCCAGGGAAATGAGATTATGTATAACAGACTAATTAATCTGTCAGAAGAGATTTCAAGATAGCTTAATGTTCAAGCTATAGAATGCTTACTACTTGATGTTTTAGGGAGATTTACACTGAAAAAAAGGAGCAAAAAGTCCATTTAAAAACTTTAGATTTTCACTAGAAAAAATTTTTTGTCAAGTTGAAGCCTGTGGAGTCTTAGCTGGGGAGTTTTTGCTTGGCAGTGGGTCACTGGGGACTTAACCTGGAAGGGCATCATATCCCTCCCTAACTTCTCTTTTGGGTCTCTGCTTCATGACTGTAATGGTATTGTGGCTGTTGGGTATTGTGTCCAAGTAAGAAGAAATTGACTAACACATCCTTTATATGAACCGCTGAATTCTGGGCTAGGAGTGTATCTCAGATTACTTGCATAGCACAGAGGAGGCCTTGCTTTCCATTCCCAGAACAAAAGAAAGCTTAATCCTCTCAAGCAAATTTGTGTTTCTGAGTTCTTGAATTGGTATTCAGGTAACTTTCAAATGTCTATGGAGATTCCTCTCAGAGTGAAGAAATTATTTTGGAACTTTGTAGGGGCCATGGTTGTAAAATTTCAAGAATATACTAAATTACATTGTATCATGCACTGTAAAATGACAGATTTTTATCATGTGACATTTACATCAATAAAATACATTACAAAGAATAACTTTGCAGAATAACAAATGCAGATCATTTTTTGAAGGTAAGTATTTAAACTCACTTATTTAAAAAATAGAGGAGAGCTGGTACTGTACGAAGCTTGGTGGTTAAGCACATGCTTAGAATATGTCCTGAGTTCCATTCCCAGCACCCACAATAGAAGAATAAGTATACGTAAGATAGCAAAAATCTATTCCTAAGCAGAAGGAAAGAAGAGAAAAGCATATATTAGTGATATCATTATCCATAGCAGGGACTCCAGCACCAGCATAGGGTGTCTCCACAATGACAGATGCAGTCAGTTTTATTTGTGCTATTTTGCATTGCCCCAGGACAGTTCAGGAGGAAATATTTGGGAATGCTCTGAGGGGTGAGTGGCCAGGAATTCCCAGGGCTTCTGCAAGAAAGTGGAACTAGCATTGTGTTTGAGATCTCGTAATATCTAGATGCCAGATAAGACCCTGGGTATTAGTTGTGTCATCAGTAGTGCAACACCAGAACTCAGGGCCTCTTTTGAACATGACAGAGCTCACTTCTGGGACCTGAGGGGAGCTGTACATGGACATGAGGATCCACTTTTTAGACCCTACTGGGACCAGCCCAGCCCAGCTCCAAGTTCACTGCAGTGGCCTCAGGGAAGTTCCCGTTTGATGGTAATTAGCTCATGGTTAAGTCTTCCACCATGCTGATTTGTACTGGGAATAACAATTGCAGCTTCTCTGCGGGTGCACCATGGTCTCTCTGCAGTAGGTGTCTGTGCCCAGTAAGTGACAGGGTAATTGAAGCTTTGTATGGAGCGAACTCAAGGCCTATAAATGCTTTGGTTCCAGATAACCAATGCTTATGGATTGCTACTGTTCTATAGCCCGTAGTGGCAACAATCTGTGGTGAGTGTTTTTTTATGGTTCAGAAGGTTTGGGAGACAGGGTCTAAGAGAGGGTTACTTGGACGATATTCAGGGAACTGGGCAGAACACAGGTTTTCCATTGTGCCTCAGGACTACTTCTAACCCATGGACCTATGTGTTGACAGCCTGATGGATGAATGTGATGCATGGCAGGCAGGGAAGGTCTTGCGTACACAGCCTGAGAGGGGTGGCTGCTGCTAAGGCTCTACAGCCTGGTTACTCTGCTCTTGTTGACTCTTTTCCCTTAAGGCAGGTGCTGTCCATGGTTTGGATACTGAAAATGGTCTCAGGATGTTGATATGTTCTGATGTTTACAGTTTAGGGTGCATGTTCAGACCCCTTATTTGTGGTACCTGTTCTCTGTACACACTTGTACACACACACACACTGTCCTCATGACCTTTATACACAAATTCAGAATGTAGGTGGAACTTGAGAAATTAGGTGAGGATAGTTTATCATGGGCTGTAATATTGCATAATATTATTCACCCCTGAAGGCACTGTTTAAAAGTAGTACTGAATAAACCTGTAGCCTTTGGAGCTGGGAACAGTTTTTTTTTCTATTCCTGGCTATGGTTTTATTGAGGACTGGGAGCCCCTGACTATCTTCTGTAGACCTCTCCACCTCAGCTAAGAATATGAACACAATGTCACCCTCCATGTTAGATTGTGTGACATTACTTGCACACAGCTGTCCTATAGCAAAGGCGAGTCATAATGCTGTTTTCTACATGATTCCAGACCAATAGTTTGGAACAAGAGAGACCTGCAGGTGGCAGTGGCAGCTATCACATTTCTCCCTCTCTGTGAGATTGTGCTGATTTTGCTCTTCTGTCTTGACTTGTTTTGAGGGTTCCATGGAATGGATCTGAATTAATCTCCTCTGTGCATGTTTGTGAGAGAGACAGGAATCCACACAGACAGGTATTGAATCTGACTTCACTCACATTTCCGATTCATTATTCAAGAGTTAACTATCAAATCTCCGTATGTTTATGTAGTTTCTGTGGTTTCTTTTGTTCTAGATTTCTAGCTTCATTCCACTGTGACCCAGTAGTATGCTGGGGAGTATTGCGATTCTCTGTATTTATTTAAGCATGGTAATGGCCTAAAATGTGGTCTTTTCTGGCCAAAAGGTTATGTGTCTTCTGGAAAAAAGAAATGCGTTTTGTGCTATTGTTTGACCAAATGCTGTCCGACATGCATTGGCACATGTAGAAGAGACAGAAGTTTCACTGTATCAAAGCAGATACTGCTTTCCATGTTTATGAGGAAATTCACTGTGCTGGGATTATGTTTACAAGTGAGACCACACACATTCACATCAGATCAGATTTAGTCTGCCTTCTACTGTGGAGAGTGCTTGTGATATTAAAAGAAATGTCTGTACCTGATTTTCTCTTTTTCACTCCTTAGTTTCTGTTTATTTCTGTTTTTACCCTTTATACCTTTACTGAGGTATATTTTACAAGTCATGACATGTGCAAGTTTAACACATACAATTTAAGAATTTTTTATATAAGCAAACACCCATGAGACTATTGCCATAAACAAAATAGTGAACATATCCACTGTGCCTGTATACTTTCTTGTATTCTTTGGTAAGATTTCTCTTCTACTATTTCCAGGTCAGCCACTGGGCAAGTGTTAACCTGCTTTCTCTTTCTACAGGTGAGTTTGCATGTTTCAAGAAATTTCAGTAAATCTATGCCTTATTTCTTTTCCATATAAAATATGGAAAGACCTATTTTGGCACTCAATATTCATTATCAATTTATATAGGCATCCTTATCATTATCCCTAACTCCCCCCAAAAAACCCAGTTTTTGTTTTTCAATTCTGGTGAATGAACTCAAAACATTATACATGGAAACATGGAGGCCAGCACTCCGTATGCCCAGTATTCTCTGACCATTTCTTTTTTTTTTTCTTTTTTAAATTTTGTCTCAGTCTTCTGAGTATTTGGGATTCCACATGTGCTGCCATGCTCGGTTCAGAAGGTCATTAATATATTATATCTACCGGTGTATTTTCTGAATGGATTCTAAGCTGCTTATTGGAAAATAGGTTAGAAACACAAATGTTTGTGACTATGTTCTAATTTCATTTCCTTTAATGTGCATTTATAGCATAAAACTCTGTTTCTGCCTTGTATGACTTGGTGCCTCCCAATGCTATTCTCCTCCCTCTTATATTGTCCTGCTGTCAATTCCTTGTGACATACAAGGATTTTTTCCTAGCATTTTTACTGTCAGAGGCTTTCTTGAACATCTTGGGCTCCAAGTAGCAGACCTGCTTTTGTCTACGTCTCCAATATTTGACTTGATTCACAATTTCATTCTATTCTCATTTTCAGACTTTTAAAATGGCAGATGCTATTTTCCACGGCACATGCAATAACCACGCACTTTTTTTTTTTTTGCCTCATGATTGTCAGCTTGTTTTTCTGTGAAGAGAAAACCATGCAGCACAATCCTGGGAGGAATGAAAACCCAGTAGGCACCCTGGGATGTAGAGGCTTTTCCTCCAAAGCAAAACAAGGTAATTAAGACAGGCCTCCTAGTATTGGATTGCTAAATTCAAGTATTCCATCCACTACTATGTACTGTGTGATGCTGAGAGGAAAAGTTGATCTCTCTGTGTGATTGTTATTATCTGCTGAATGAGAAAGTTGACATCCAAAGCTCACTGGATTGTTAAATCAATTCCTGTATTTATGACCCTTAGACCAGTATCTGGCACAGGGTTAATGCCCAGTAAATTTTCAGTTTCAATCATTATTTTTCTGGTATCACAAAGTGTAGGTTATTGTGGACATTCAATTTTTGTTTGTTTGTGTTCATTGCTGTGTTTTGAGAAAGAGTCTCAATACATAGTTCAGGCTGGTCTTGAACTCACTATGTAGCAAACTTCCAGTGATCCTCCTGCCTCAGCCTCCCGAATGCTAGACTTATAGGTGTGCACCACCACAGTGAATATTTCTTTATGAGCTTGGATCAGGGATGTGGTTTGAAAGTGATATATTGGGTCCATGGATCCCAAGATTTGGCTCAGAAGTGAACACTAATTGACCCAGCCAGGATTAGACCTGACACAATTGTGCTCTTTCCTCTTGTTCCAGTGTCCTTGGTGCTGCCAGTGCTGGATGCTTTAGCAAAGGAAGGAGGTCATTTTCCCCAAGTCCATGTGTGAGCACCTTCTATTTTTCTTCAGAGTCTCAGCAATCTGTTCTTTAGACCTCATTCCTGTTCACAGAGGTCAAATTGCTGGTCTGCAGAAAAGTTTCAGCTTGATTTAGAAGCAGGTGGGTTCTGCTTTGTTTTAGCTGAAGGGGAACTAGTAGTAGGAAAACAGAAGTAGTTCACAAAGTGCAAATGTATGTGTAGCAATCAGGCTGATTTTCTGTGTCACAGAACCCTGATTGCTAATATTCAGACCCAGCTGCTTCCTTCAGCTCTTGTGATACACACTTCCCTTAATCAGTGTGATTCACTGAAATAAATCATGCCTTGCGATCAAAGCCTCAATGTGTTGGTGAGAGGTGGTGCAGCCTTTGAGAGGGCCCTTATGAGTAAAGCCTATGTCCACATAAAGGGCTTTGGATGTTGTATTATTCAGTTCTAGAATATTTCCCTATATAGTTAATATTTTCCTTATTTATTTTCACTTGGTTAGATAAACTATTACTTAAAAATCATTATCAGGTAATTCTAGCATCTGGAATCTCAAGGTTTAATTTCCATTGATTGCTTTTTATCTTGAGTGTAGGTTGCATTTGCATTTACTTATCTATTTCGTAATTTTGGATTTTATCCTGGCACATTATAGAGAATATTCTGTTACATTTCTGTCACAGGAATATAAAATAATGTAGAATGCTTTCCTTTTAGCAGACTGTTCATTTGGCTCAACTCAAACTCCATAATCTAATTTACAGTTGAGTAATTTTAGGCTTAAATACATGGACTGCTTGGCACCTGCCCCATGTATGTGTATTCAGTCATCAACCATAGACTTGGACAAAAATTATGCCCAAAAAGTGAGGCACTAAGCACCTCCCAAGAACCTGCCGTGCTGGGTCAGGGAAGATCCAATCAGAAGACAACTAGCCAGCCTTCCTGGTAAGCGGCGTGAGTGGTACAGACTTCAGGAAGAGAAAGATCAGTGACTCCCAAGAACCCACCATGCTGTATCAGGGAAGATCCAACCAGAATAAAACTAGCCAGTCTTCCTGGTAAGCAGTGCAGGGGTTCCAGAAAGAGAAAAGTCAGCACCTCTCACAAACTGGCATGTGGGCTGAGAATCAACCACCCCTCCCTGTAAGCAACCAGCTGGTTTGGAGGACCGGCTAAGTTGATAGCAACTAAGGTACATAAAGCAACTAAATACTTGTATTGTTTGGTTGATTTTGCAGGCCTGGGGCCAACGGTCTGAGCATCTCTTGAGAGGATGACAGTATGCGATGTAACAAATATGGGGGATTTCCTTCTGTCTTGTCTTTGAGGCCCAATATTGTTCTCACTGTTTTGCTTTATTCAGTATTGTGTTTTGATTGGTTTTATTCTATTTTGCTTTTGGTTTGATTTTGCTATACCTGATGGAATGGATGACAATTGTGAAGATAACAAGGTATACTATAGTAGGTATTGTTTTCCTAGTATCCTGCTTTTAAGTTCTGGACCAGTAATACTGCTTTGTTCTGATTGACTTCATTCTGTTTTGTTTTGTTGGATTTTATTGTCTTTAAAATAAAATTTTAAAAAAGTGAGGCACTATTTTTAGCTCTTTTTTTCCTAAATCACAGCTTTCTCCTTACTTTGCAGCCTTTGTGACTATTCTAAACTATTTCTTGTGTCTCTTTTCTTCTCTCTCTCTCTCTCTCGCTAGCCTTCCCCCTCTCCCTCTCTTAATTTTTTTCTTTAGACAGGGTTTCCCTGTGCAGTCCAGGCTGGCCTTGAATTCACTATGTAGCCTTGGCTGACCTCAAACATGCAGTGATTCTCCTGCCTCAGTCTCCCAAGTATTGGGATTATAGTCATGTACCACAGTTGACTTCTTGTTTTTCTTCTGACTAAAAGAACTACAGTGATCTTTTTTGGCTTGAGTCATTTTACATGATGTTGACCACAGCCTGTCCTCAGGTTCAGAGTGATTTTTAAAAATGGGAAGTCACCCTTCTTTCAAGAGTTATCGTCCCTTCCCAATCTGCTTGCTTTTAGTCACTAATTAATGAACTCTAGTAAACTCAACACATAGTCATTTTTTATTTTTTCAGATTGACAGTTATTATTTTTAGGGGAGATGGCTCATCTGGACTTCTCCAACTGTACCAGAATCAGAAAGTGCCCTTTTCCTCTTGCTTTACTTATAGTGTTTTTGGCATCACACTTTTCTATTTTTATGTCATTGGTCTTATGTACTTTATTGCCTCTTGATTTTGACCCATAATTAGCTTTTCTCTTGGTCCCAGTCCTAGAGAGAAAAAGTCTGGGTTTTCTTCTAATATTTACATGATTGATTCCATTTAAAAACATATTCATCTCTCTGCTCTTGTCTGCCCCACTGTTCTGTCTATGGCTAAGCTTAATAGTTAATTATAGAGACTCTGCTGCTCCATATCTACTAACTCCTTTTCACACCTATCTAACATTATGTGTTCTTTTCCACTGAACTTTTACTATCAATTTGTGTGTTTGCAGGGGTAATTTGTGGTTATGTTTACTTGGCTCTTTGAATTTTTAAATAAATTGAAGACTGATAACTCTAATATTTAGATATTCTATTTGAAAATTTAAAATGCATTCCATTTTG
This sequence comes from Dasyprocta punctata, assembly GCA_004363535.1. NCBI lineage: Eukaryota > Metazoa > Chordata > Mammalia > Rodentia > Dasyproctidae > Dasyprocta > Dasyprocta punctata. Next base: position 3,381 of record RJWM01016056.1, on the reverse strand, counting down.
TGTGTGTGCATATTTTTTTGCCTAATCCTTAAAATTATAAACCTGTTGATTTGTGAATAAGATTTTCTGTTTCTTCATCTATCTGGAATATATTTATGCATATACATAAGTATTTTACATCTTTTATCCTTCTATTTACTTAATTTTTGGAGTTGTGGGTTGAATCCATGATCTCCTATAAATCAATCATATGCTTTACACCTAAGTTACTTCCCATTCCCAATGGATACTGCATTTTGCAAATTGATTTTCTAGCTTGCTATCCTCCTAAATTGTTCTTTCATTTAAGTGCACTTAATATTAATTCTTAAGGGAGTGTTACCATGCTAATATGTCATTAGCAGATGTAATTTTATTTTGTTTAAAATTTTATGCTTTTTTATTTTCTTTTATATAATTATATTGACTCATATACAGAAAAATGTTAATTGCCAATTACAATAGTGGTTTTCCTGGTTATGTTCCTGAAGAATTTCTCTGTAGATAAAGTACTTGGATATGTGTTTCTCTCTGCTTTGTGTGTGTGTGTGTGTATAATATTATACATATTTTATGTATCTATGTATAGTCTATATAAAACAACACTAAGGAAATTCATATATGTTTCTACTTCTTTTAATGGTTTATAAAGATCATAATACTGACATTTGTCTCAGAGTATTTTTTAATTTTTGGTGCTGGATATCGTACACAGGGACTCTCGCATGCTAAATAAATGCTCAATCATTGAACAATATCCCCAAGTTTCAAAGTCTTTGTAGAAAAAAAGTCATCACTGGAGATTGTCAAATGGACTCCGTCTTAAAATTCTATAGTGAATTTAATAGTAAACTTTATAATATTGAACTGTCCTTGTATTCTTATATCTCATGTGATCACAGCATCTAGTCTTAATTTCCTGTTTCCATTATAATTTTACTGAGCCATGAGTTATGAGGGAGAGTGTTATACATTTCTAATAATCAACGGGAAGTGTAGCTCTGCATTTATTGTTAATTGTAAAACAAAAACATTTTGAAGAATGTACACGTGAAATTGCCTAAAATGTATGGTGATCTTTGGGAGGAAGTGTAGTATTATCAATGAGATACAGGTGACAAAGTTTAATTTTTTCTATATATTCATGAATACTACTTTGCTACTGGTGATATACACGTACTAATTTAATAACTTGGAACAATAAATCACTAGAAAAACAATAAAAATTTCTATGCATTGCCAAGGAATCACTAACAACTACAATCCTAGGAACATCCTACAACACCACTGATATCCTGCAGTCATGGCTTGTCTTCACATTTTATCATATTTTTATGTGTTTCTTTCATGTTAGGTGCTGCAGCTTTGGGAGTATATCTCTGGTAAATTATTCTGAGGATCAACAACCTGTTCTGCCATATGATGAATGTTCAAGAAAAATTTTAGGTATGCTCTACCTTGTGGATTATGCCTTGGACATGCCAGTAAAGTATTTGGGAGATAGATTAAATAATGGATCATCTGAGATAGCTATGTGAGCATAAAAATACACATTCCAGGCTGGCAAATCTGAGCAGTTATTTTGAGCTGACTAGTATGAATGCTCCTCTCCATAATTTTAATGATTATGCTCAGAAGCAGAACTCATGGGAGAGATAGTTCCTATCAAAACTGGCAATGTTGGAACAAATCTGCACCTGAGTTCTCATTCCATGATTTTCTGAACAACTTCTTCCTGTGATCCCACTAGAATGACTCCTGGTGATTTCATCCTGAGACTACTTTTCCTGGTCCAGACTGGGGTTGGGGTGGTGGGGAATACCTTTCTTCTCTCAGTCTATGCCCCTACATCCTGTACTGGCCATGCCCCAAGGCCCATGCACCTGATTCTCACCCACATGGCTGTGGCCAACTTCTTGGTTCTACTCTTCAAGGGAATTCCCTACATGATGTTAATCTGGGGAATAAAACCCATCCTGGGAAACGCGGGATGCAAACTTGTCTATTATGTCCACAGAGTGGCCCGGGGCCTTTCTCTCTGCACTACTTGCCTCCTGAGCAACTTTCAGGCCATCACTATTAGCCCCAGACCAGGAGGGATGATAGGCCTTAAACACCGGGCTTGGAAGAACATCAGTTTTTCGTGTATTATGTGTTGGATCCTCAATTTGCTGATAAATACCTTTATTCCTATACATATTGAGGGCCTTCAGCATATTCACAATTCTACCAAGGTACAAAGCTATGGACTATGCTCTTCTAAAAGTCCTAGAATAACCGATGCAAAATTACCAATTATACTGACATTGCCAGATGTTGTGTTCCTAGTATTCATGGCCCGCGCAAGTTTCTACATGGTACTTCTCCTATATAGACACCACCAAAGAGTAAAACATATTCGAACCCTAGGAAACTGTCACAAATTTTCCCCTGAGGCAAAAGCCACTCAAACCATCCTGCTTCTAGCAAGTACCTTCATTTTGTTTTATGCCAGCAATGCTATCCTAATAATTTATAATGTTTCTGTTTTAAAATTTCGCCTCTGGCTGCAGCACACCATTAGCTTTCTAGCAGCTTGTTATCCCACCCTTGGCCCCCTGATATTGATGTTTCGAGATCGTCAAGCACCAACTTGCTGCTCTTAAATGGTGAAAATGAAAGCTCCAATTATTGGTTAACCCATTCGTTTTCATTGGTATACGTTTACCAAAGCACTTCTTAATCATTTTTTCTTCCTCTCACTTCCTGCTGCTCCTCTTCCCCTATTCCAGTTCCCCCTCTAATTTCCACAGTGTAGTTCCCTGTTTCATATCATCTTTCTTTTATCTTGCTCTTTAAATTGGGGTTTCCTGTGTAAGAGAAATCATGCAATATTTCATCTTCTTTGTCTGATTTATTTCACTTAGCATTATGGTCTCAAGATCCACCCATCTCCCACAAATGGCTCAAATTGATCTTCCTATATTGCAGAATATCTATCTGTCTATATCTATCTACCTACCTATCTATATCATCTATCTACCTATCATATATTACTCACACTTTATTTATCCATTCTTCTGTTTAAGGACATACAGACTGCTCACGAAATTTAGCTATGATGAGATGTGTTGCTATAAACATGTATGTAGGTGTCACTGTAATATGATGTCTTTAATTCTTCAAGGAAGATACCTAGAGGAGATAGATATAGTTCAAATGGAAGTTCTACTTTTAGGTTATTGAAATCCCTGTACTGATTTTCATAGAAGTTGTAAAAGTTTACATTCCCAGTTACAATATAAAAATGCTCATTTTGCTCCACAACCTTGCCAACATTTGTTGCTTTTTGAATTCTTGATGATAGACATTGTTTGTGAAATCAGATGTAAAATCGCAGTGCTGTTTTGATTTGTATTTCTC